>BMAV01008129.1:34448-111407 GCA_019973955.1 Trichonephila inaurata madagascariensis | reverse complement strand
GAAAAATTTTTGTTTGCGCTACTGATCCTTCTAGTTCTACAACCATTGGAAAATGCCATTCTTCAAGCATGGTTTCAGATTTCCCTATCAGCATCTATCAAAACAATCAAGACCGTGGTGCAACGAGATATCGACACGGAGGTTATAATAAAGTGGACCACTCACAGCCTATTTAGCTATATTCTTAAAATTCTAAGCACCCATTGACAATATGCATTCTTAGAAACATTTGATTCAATTTGTTCAAGAACAATTATTTTTACTCAATAATTGTTAATTTTTATTACTTTTAAATTTATTTTATTCAGAATATTTTACAGTTATGAGTAGTCTAAGTAATATATTCTACAAATGTTTATAACACCCCTTCTTTAAGAAAAAAAGTTTTAGCAATATGGCGGTATGTTAGGAAGCAAGTCACACAATTCTTGAAGATTTCAGTACTTTTTTAAGGCTATCTTTTTTTGTGTACATAAATTTAAAAATTTCGAAATGTTTTCCAAATTTAAAACATTTTTTAGATAGAAAAATGCTCTAGATAATATAAACAGATTCATTTCTCTTCTAGAGAGCAATGTTTTTTATTTTTTTCTGTCTAAATTTATCCATTTTTGAGATTTATATTTCATTTCTAAAATTTTAATGTTTTGTGGGCTCAAATATGTGGGCTTATAGCACTACATATATTAAAGGGAAAAACAACGTATTTATATGAAAGTTTGTGGAAGAGTTGTAATAAAAGGATGTTTGCTTAAAATTTTTACGAATTTATATGTGTTTGACACATTTTTTTCTGTGTAAATATGTGTTACAAGTTTGGTTTAAGTTATCCAGCCTTCTTTAAGGGTTATATATTCACATTTTGCAAAATGAAACACAGCAAAAAAGTATAGCAAATGATTTATAATTTTTTGAAAACTTAATTCAGAGATTGAATAACACAATTTTAACCTGAAAAAAGTTTTCATTGAAAAGGCACGAAAACGTATGATAGAGTGAAATCGATAAGACAAAAGCATTGCATAGAGAAACATAAGATGGGCGGAAATGAATTCCAGCGGAAATATCGAATTATCTTCTTCCAAGAATTCTAAACTGATCAATAGGATACCCTTGACAATGCTAAATGTTGTTCGAGAACCCCTTCAAAATTTCTGCCTTTTAATTTGGAAACGAATCTTTATTCTCGAGAGAGAACACAAAAATCTATTTTCTCACCCATTAATGTCTTTCATTTATAGTTTGAGATATCCATAAAGTATTCATTCTATGTTTAAAATTAATTTAGTGTTAAAAACTCAATTTCTCATTTTATCTTGAAATAAACGTTGCCTTTAAAAAGTTATTACAGCTTTTTCATCTTTCGATTCAAAAAATGAACGCATAAAAATAGTATGTATATGTTCTCTTTAATGCCACACCTGTGTGACTGACGACGTCAGATCTAGGGCCACGAAATTTATCGTGGCAAAGGTCCTGCCGTTATCCGTAGCTTTGAGCACCATGCAGGTGACAGTACGCTTTTGGCTCGGTTCCACACCAATTTTGAGGGAGGACACCCTAGGGAGTCAGGGGCCACCCACCTCTCATACCCTTCCACCCACCTCACGAGAAGACTTGCTGTTCTTTAGAGTACTCCCATGACACAAAGGCACTATACATTTACAAACATCCATGCCTTCTCCGGGATTGAACCCAGGCCCTACGACACAAATGTCAGCGTCGCTAACCACTCTACCGGATGGGCGACAGTATGCTTATAATAAATGCAATTGTGTCACATTTTGTAAGTGCATAAATTATATTTAAAGCAAAAAGAATCAAAACCTTTTAAAAACAATCAAAAATCAAGAGATCGATCCCAAATAGCCCATGTATTGCTTCTAGGTACATTGTTAATAAACTAGTACTGTACACATCTAGCTGTCCCTTCCTACTCAAAAGTCCCATTCAATTACAATTTTGTATACCACATTTAGAGAGGGAGGTTGACAACTGAACTGGCACCCCATATCTACGCTACGCCAGTGCAAAATGTTTAATAGTACATATAAAGTTGTTCTTCTATAGTATAACATGCCAAGCCAGTAGCGCACACATGAATTTTTCAAGAAATGGGATCCAGGTTCAAAGGCCAACATTCTTGTATTATGCTTCTTTTGATTTTGACGATTTTCGGGAACAAAAAAAAAAGAAAAAAGAGTAAAAAACTAATTATTGAATAAATACTTAGCATTAATTACTAAAGTTAATCATTAATAACAAATACTTTATTAAATTTTACCTACTATATGCTTAGAATTATAATAAATCGGAAAAAAATAAAAGGCTTTGGAGGGTGTCCGGACTCCTAGGACTCCCTCCTTGTGTGCGTCACTGTGCCAAGCGAATCGATTGTTTGATTTGATTCACAGCAGCTTCAGAACAACACAAAGGCTATTCAAAGAATACCCAGGGGAACCGAACTTGCCCGAAAGAGATTTAGAGCTGCAAATAAATTCCCCGGAAAACAGCCCTCCCCGCGTTCAATCTTTACTGAACAAAAACTTAGTTCACATTTTTTTAAAGAAGTATACAGTGTAACGTTTTCCACCCCAGCAGCTAAAACAGAGATGCAGATAGTATGATACATTTCACATCCACACATGCAGCCCTAAATATTGCGTGGTCTCTTCATCTGCCATCACCCCGACAACCGCTGGCCGTGAGAAACCCAACGGCGGGACCGGAGCCCCGAGTGTAATTCGAGTTGCAAGAAACGAACCGCTCAACCCCAACAGAGAGGAAGGACAGTCCGTTGAAAACACCAAAGAAGATCGGTTGTGTTTAACTTCTCCCTCACAATATCATATCCTGTAGTATTGAAAAAAATCCAAAGTATAAATAAAATGTATTCCTATTCTTCTATTAAATGTAAATACTGTAATTAATAGCTGTGACGTAAGTAAATCAATTATTTAATTTCTTACCTCTCACGCTAAATTTAATTTTCTCGAACGTCACAACAATAAATTTATATAATACAGATTAAAGGTAAATTCATAGTATACGTATATTACACACAAATATATAAGTCTAAAAAAATAATAAGAAACAAATAGGGCAAAAGAAGGGAAAAAAATATTATTTGAGTAATCTTGTGCTAATACATAAAAAACAAAATTAATCTCCAATACGAATGCATTGCATAAAAAAAGAAAAGGAATTATTAAAAAAGAGAGCAAAAGAAAAAAATTGTCTAAACAATAACTCATTTTTTTCAGTTGACTTACTTTTTTTATTTTACTGTCTTTTTTTAGTCTTTTTAAACTTATATACTTTTTTCTGTTTGATTTTTATCCTTCAGTTTTAAATAAATGAATCAGTATTTTAAGAAAGAATGTTGAGCCTCGGTCAAATGACGAGAACGACGACTGGATTGGTACCCCCTCTCCACGCTTTCACACTACACCAACGCGAGGACTTCTAGCCTCGACAGATTGAACGTGCATCACCTTCTCTACACGGTGGGTCTTTAGTGACACATGGGATCGAACTCAGACATTCGGGTTTCGAGTTCGTGACCTTAACTAGTAGGTTACCGAGGCCTCAGTGTTCCTTCTGAGCAATTCGAGTGCTACTGGTGAGACGATGAAAAGACTGAAAAGACACCTGAGCTGGTATTTCATTCTCTTAATTCCCACACCAGGTTGAGCGATATCTTGGAGGATCAGTTTAATTCAAAATGTAACAATTTCAAACCTCTCAACCCAGTAGCGCACGCAGGAGTTTTTCAAGGTCGCGGATCGACAGTCCACTATTCTCGCATTGTAGTAACTTCTCATTTATATTTTCTAAGCTAATACTCAAATCAATCAATACAAACATAATTATCTTGATTAAACACAATTATCTAATAAACACAGTCCTCCGTGTTAAAACAATCCCAAGAGACTATCTCTTCTTATTATCCCTGTGCGTCGATCTCTCACCGAAGGAATACAGTTTCCTTCACCCAAAAACAATTCAGCGCCTCCAAAACAAAAGGGATTCTTTTTCTGTGACCGCGCCTCGCTTGCGGTGAAAAACCCTTCACCACCTAAAGTATTCTTTTGATTTTGTCGATTTTCGGGAACAAAAACAGTACCAAATTTTTTATTGAACGTATAATTAGTACTAATAAATAAAAATTAATTGAAAAAAAAATCAAGGGTTCTTTGGGGGGGTCGGACCCAATGTTCCCTCCCTTGTATGTGTCACTGTCTCAACCTAACACTTGCAACTACTAGATTTTCGTAATTTTATTTTCAGAAAATAGCATAAATGCATATAATAAAATTCCGTAAGAATGCTATCAACACATGGAGGGTAAATTAAGAGACTCGCGCGTAATCAAAGGGAGGTGAGTGTTTGAGGCGTTCTCTCAAACAGGGTCATGTAATGAGGCTAATATATGTTTTCACGTTAACTTCGCGTATATATGGAGAACCGGGTGGCCATTCAGATGTCGACATTGTGATCTGCTCAAAATTAGAAGGTTTTGGTTAGCGGACCATTGAGAGAAGGCAGAAGCAGGTTAACGCATAAGTCACGCTTAATTTCATGGCTGGCATTTAGATTAGACGAGGCTCTAAATATTAAAATGATAATTTGGTAACAACTTTTCAAAAAAAACTGCGCTTAAAATGTTTAATTTTTGTTTTAAATTTCAAGTTTCATTTGAGACTGGGAAAGTGAGATATTCATCTCGCCAGACGTGTCTTCAGCAGTCATCCAGAATGCTATGTTGCCAGAGCCGAGGCGCCTTGCTGCTTTTTTCTTCGCACTTCGTTTCACTTCCTTTCGGCTTCTTTTGAGTCATTAACTCTTGTTTTTCGACATTTCTTCTCTATGGGTAATTCGTCTACTTTTTCTCGCCACGGATCGGTTGTGCTCTATTCACTGGAATCTGCTCATTAGAATTTGGAATGGTTGGCGCTTCTTTTTCCCGGCGTACTTTTATAGAGAGGGAGCGGCCCTTTCTAATTCGGGCCACTGGCTCGACCAACAAAAGGGCATGTCATTTCGATGAAATGATGTTGAAAGGAGAAATGCAACATCGGCATGAATTATAAGAATGTGTTATGGGAAAAATGATGTCAATTGGCAATTACAGACGTACATATTCTGCATAGTAAAAACCACGAAAAAAAAAAAGGATTTGGAATACTTCAAAAAGATTTATTTTCAGCGGCAAGATCCTCTCTAAAAACATTTAACGATTTTTTTAATAGAATTTCCCTTTCAAGAGTTAAATTTCTCTCTCTGTGTATAAATGGATGTTTGTGTAACGTCGTCAGTCATTAGTACACAAGAAAATTTGTCACAGCCATATTTAAAAAATTTAAATAGTATTTAATAGATTCAAAAATATTCATTAAATAGGCCAAAGCCGGGTGGACAGTCTTTATCACTCGAGGTCAATCCTTATTCCGCAAGGCACTCGACAATCCCTTGCTTTTCCGGGCTCCTGTTTACTCCATGGCTCTATCTCTCCAAGTTTCTCCTCTCTCCGTTCGTTCAAGTCTTTTTCAAGTTTTTCCTTCTAAGTTTTCTCTCCGTCCCTTTCCTCATTGGCAGGTCAAAAAAGAAAAAGGTCTGCCCTCGTCTTCCTCATTGGCAGGTCAAAGAAAAGGTCTGCCCTCATCCCAGGGCCACTTTCGTCTCCCATTTGCGCGGCAAACACAAACACATTCCCCGTCCGTCTGGAATCCAAGGGTGCCATAATTCTCATCTATTCATCTCACACCTGGGCCTCACAGCCCCACTCTCAATGCATCGACTTGCATACAGGCCTCGCCTATTCAAGACTTTCATAAAGGAATGCCTATTGACACCGGCATTCCTTAGCCATTGTAAATTCCAGACCAGATGACTGCGCTTGTCCGAGGCCAGACAACAAACAATGACCCCATGGCCACCTGCACTTGTCATCCAACATCTGTTTGGGGATGAATAGATAAAGTGACTTTTTTCAGATAAATTGACAGGGTGGGGTTCACCCCAAACGAAGACGTCACATTTGTATGTATGAAACCGCTTCACTCCAACACCGTTCAACCGATCACTGTTAAAATTGGCGCGTATATATGTATTTTTTGTGGAGAAGGTTTTTTGCGCTATCCTCTTCGTTGCAACTCCCCACCAGGTGACGCTACAGCATATCAACTTCCGAACCGTTCAATCCATTGCCAAGTTGCCAACGTGGTCGTCAAAAATGATGTCAACTTAGCTCTATCGCCGACATTCGCTATGTTTCCACTGAATCGCCAATATAACGTAAGGAACGGCGCTGCTTGTGAATATTACAATTTTAGCATAAAATAAATTCTACAGAAAGTAATATTAACATATTACACATCCAGATATAAATTATTGACACTATTTTAAGCGTTCATTACACAAAATGTATAACAATATGTTACTTTTGCTGAGCAGAGATCAGCTTAGAGAGGTGTTTTCAAAAATCGACACACAAGAGAGTTACGGGGCGTTATAAATTAAAAAAATCATTCTTTTTATCTGCTATTAGACCTTCAGGCTTAAAATTTAACAAATTTGGTTTTCTGTTCAGCTAAGATATGCAAAAAACTGTTTTGTTTGTTTGTTTAATTTACAATTCACGTAATATTAACACATTAAAAACTTCCTTGTCCTTTAATCTATATTGTTTAATATTTCAATTCACCCGTGAGAAGAACGGGTATACCAACTGATATATTTCAAAAGAAGAGTCATTAAAAGTGGGAAAACTAACTTAATTTTTATTTCGTAAGTATCTTAAAATAGGATAAACTACTGAACAGTTCAAAACGCCAGGCATTACGCCATAAAAAAGTATACATTTCCAAAGTTAAGAATTAAAAAAAGGGACTTATACAGTTTGGATTTGTTACAGAGAAATCTTTCCCTCTGGAACTGCTACGAAAGGACTATATTGTGACCACAGTAGCCGAATTACATTGTGACATGGTAGCGTCGGGAGTCAAACACAGCTAATTGCCATATATATATATATATATATATATATATATATATATAATGCCCCATCGACCAGTTTTTACTATAGAAAATTCTATTTCAATTTCACTTCTTGTATGCCAGACGTTACGTTGCTGACTTTGGCAATCCGTATTTCACCCTTAGCCAAAGTTCATGAGCAGGTCCTTGAGTGAGGCTGCACACGCAAATTCAAGAGTTCAAAACTTCAAAGCGAAAATATTTCGGAAAAGGCAAAAGATCAAACATCCTTTTCCTTGGTTCGTTAAGGGCGGCTGTCCCCGAAAACTCAAAATTTAAAGAGCGAAAAAAATTCCATCATTGGCAGGAGATCGAGCGTCATTTCAGTTCCTAGTCGACCCCTTTAAATTCTATGCGGGGATCACTTTCTCGACCCCAATAACTTTTCAGTGGCGGGAGTAACACATTTGCACCCAGTTCTCCTCACTGTAGTCCACTCCATTGGTGCGTAGGGACAATCGGCCTGCATGTCTGATCCCCACTATAAGACGGCATCTTGTTCACCACCTGGTGGCTTTTGCTTGTCTAGTCACACTTTCACTGAGGGTGTGTCTTTGCCCTTACCCACCAACATCACTCTCCATTCAAGTTGTCTTCGTTCCATATGTGCGAGGGGAACCCAACACAAAAGAACTGTACCTTGAATCGTCCTCCCTATATAGCGTTGTGACAATCGAGCGTCTGTATCTAGGCTAAAGAAAAGGTATGGCGGTATCAAAGACTCATTTTTCGAAACAGTTCACATTTGTTATATCCAAGCATAAGGAAAGAATAGCCAGTCCTTTTCTTTGGAGATACAATGTCCCATTTGGGCAACTTGATTCCGCAAGCGTCATTCTTGACAAGTATAAGTGGGAATTAGGGTTTCTGGAAATCATAAGATTTCTGTACTTTTTCTATTCCCGGGAATCGCACGCGTCTTCAATAGTTGGTTGCCAATGCTTGAAAGATTTTTAGAAGTAAAGTCAACAATTTTAAAAGCATTAAATGACTTTAAAAAAGAACAAATAATGGCCAATGTAAAGTTTGAAACTGTGACTACAATTGTAACAGGCTTAAGCCAATAAAAATTGGCTTAGGAAAATTATGCAGTCGAAATGCAACTTTGCTAACTGCAGAAGGTGTATTTCCTTTTATACTGGAGAATTCAGCGAACAAAATTCATAGTTTGCGAATATTTTGTAATCCACAGAATTAATGAGAGTCGCAAAACGTTATATTTAATAGGATTAATGCAATACCTGGAGGAAAAACGAAGCAACTGCAGTTATTTTCGATATTTCGCGAATACCTGGTAAAAATTGTTTGGTTAGACAAGCCCAAATAATAGAGTGACAAGGCTTTTCTGCGAAGAAGAGGGGAGAGTCAATATCCAACTCTTCGCACTCAGAAGAGAGGATGGAGATTTTGATAGAAAAACCTCTGACGTTGGATGAAAAATTAGAGAAATAAATTTACTCTAAAACAAAAGTTTTATATTGTTCAACCAAAAAAAGTACAAGTTTCAACAAAATCATGAAACAAGAGATGGAGTTGTTCGACTCGACTGAAAATCCATCACCAAATATTATAAAACTATATGAGGCTTTAAAAACAATTCCTCCAACGTCAGTTAAAACCAAAAGAGCATTTTCTGCTGCCGGATTGTTCGTCACAAAGCTTAGAACTAGGCTGAGTGATAAAAGTATAAATTGCTTATGCTTTCTGAAATCCTATTTTAAAATTGAATAATCAATTTATAATATATTTTTTGTATTTTTTAGCTCATTATATAAATAAGTATTAATTTTGGAATTTATATGTATCCTTATTTTATGTAATTACCATTGATTTTACTTAAAAATAAGGCCTAGTGATCGAGTGGTAGTGTATCGGCTTCCACGCCACAGGTCCGGGTTCTATTCCTGGGCTGGACAAGGTCGACTCAACCTTTCATCCCTACTGCAGCGGGTCGATAAATGAGTACCAAGCTTGCTTGGGCATTTAAACACTGGGGGTCTGGCTTCAGACTGACCATCTGGTTGGGACATATGCTCATGCACCTCAGCGCCCAATGGTTACGTATACTGGATGAGCGCAGTAGGCCCTGGCCTCATGGGTTGTTGCGCCACTGAGTTTGTGAGTTTGAGTTTACTTAAAAATAACTTGTTTTTAAATTTTTAAAAAATTTTATGTATTTTCAGGAATCTCGGGAACGACAAGTACATTTTCGGGATTTCCCGGACATTCTCGAGAATGAAAAAACCCGGGAAATCAGAAACCCTAATGGGGGTAGTTCTGCTAAAGAGCAGACTTCACAGCATAGAGTCATGGGTTTGAATATAGATGCTATTGAGAACCCACCGTAAAAAGCAGAGGAGACACGTTAAAACCGTTCGCTGTAGAACAGAAATTCGTAAAGCGAGTGACAGCTCACTAAATTACAAGGTCCGTCGTCAGGAGCCGGCGTCTTACGTCAGATGGCTACGCAATCACTCAAATAAAATGTCATAAAGAAGGATCGTAATTATTAAGAGTACATAAGTATTAGACAAAACATATTTTAAAAAAATGAAAGCGCCGATGGAAAAATTTGTATAGTACAAGCAGGCAGTCGCCATTTCAATCCTTTGCTTGTCGTTAGGATTACAAATATCGCTTGTTGTGTGTGTGCTTTTTATATAATATTTTACAACTAAATTATTTCATAAAAAAAGAAAAAACATTTGATGTAATAGTTCGAAATTATTCGTTGTAGTACTTGGCAGGCACTGAATATTCGCGAGGCCTTCAGGTTTCAATCTAAAGACTAAATACATGGCAAGGCGTTGCTTATTGATCATCTCAATTGCAAAATAAGTCTTTCTTAAAGCACGAGATTTTTCGCAAGTTACGAGGGGAAAAATTACTATTTTATGTAAACATTTTGAATCTTGTATACAAACTATTTGTTGTTTACCTTTTCGAAGTATGAAATTTTCAAAACAAGGCAAAGCTTTTTTGCAAAATACCAAATTCAATAGTCTGCAGGTAACAGATTATTAGCCCATTTTTTTCCCCATCTACACAACCCATTTTTAAATTACATATTTCACGACAGAAATAAAAATACTCAATAATTCTATCGTATTGTGTGTGTGTTGACCTTGGAAAAAAGAAACTCCTGCAAATTAACACTTCCCGCCAATGGCGCGTAAACAACCCGGGATTGTTCGGAACAATGTACCGAGCCGTCGCACGAGCCTCTCGTGAGCCCCGACGGAGGTGAGCCGAGTGACCTTGTTCTGGGAACATCAAACTGTCTTTACGTGATCCACGATAACTCCTTCGCTGGGGTTTTAAATTATAGATATTAAGGAAAGGAAGTGGACCCTCCCACCCACCGTGAATGGGACCGCAAGAAAGCCGTGTGGCCTTGGGAAGTTTCTATCTCACAGAAGGGGTCAATTACAGATTGCGCAACAGCACCCCGCCCTCCGGGACTTTATTGTGCTGGTGGGACCGTCAGGACCCTCCAGGAAATGGCTTCAAGGGCATGTTGACAAATGTAATGACAGCTTGGTAACATGGCAAACGAGAAACTGGAATCAATGACAGGTTTTCATACGCTCCATCAAGTCCCCGAGGCCTTCTTTGGGGATGGCGTAAAAAAAATGGTTAAGTCCATAATTACCAACGACGATAAAAGTGTAATGTTATTCCAGTGATTAATATTTCCACGAAAACGAGGTTATTCTGTTAAGTTAATTTTGCTTAATCCACAAAACACGCCCCTTATTTAGTTTTATTGGCAGCCGCAGTAACAGTGCACGGGCTGGTGTCAATGTAAGTGGGTTGATTCTCAATGACTGAATTAATTTAATGACATATAGAGTACACAAAGAATGGTTCTGGAAATTTTTATTATGTATTAATTTATTAATTGAAGACTGATGCAATTTAAATCGTTCACATATATTATTTTTTGTATAGTTTACCATTACACACTCACGAATTTTTTGACTTGATGGAAATATGAAGTCCAGTGGTCGAGTGGTAGCGTATCGCGCTTCTACGATCTCAGTCCGGGGTTAGAACCCCGGTCTTGGTAAGGTCTTCATCCCTTCAGTGGTTCAATAAAATGAGTACCAAGATTGCTTGGAAACTAAACAACGGGAGTTTCGCTTCAGACTAAACACCTGGCCGGAACACCTACTCATGCACCTAAGGCCACGAAATTTGTGATATGCACAGTAGGCCTTGTCCCTTCTTGGCTTCTGCGCCACTGAGTTTAGATTTTATGGAAATATCATCGAGTGAATGGATATCAACTACTCGAGGGCTTTTGAATAGTGGTCAAGTGACAAGGACGACACCTGAGCTGGGATTCCTCTCTCCTATGTACCACACCACACCAACGGGAGGACGTTTGATCTCTCGACATATTTAACGTGCATCGCTCCCCTATGCGGCGGGTCCTTAATGGTACTGGGCTCGAACTCGTGACAAGGCAAGCCACGATCCAATACCTATACCACTCGGCTACCGCGGCCACGAAATATGATCGAAGGCCTGTACTTTTTTTTAATTGATAATACTAATTTTAAATTTCCCCATATTGAAATTGTGATTGTAATATTAATGGGATAATTAAAGGTAATGGGTTTAATTCGTTAGCTAGTAAAGACTGAGAGCTAACAAACAACAGTTAAAAAAAGGGGACAGCACAATTATACAAATATTATTTTACGTTGAACATTTAAACGCGTGTTGTTGCCAAGAGGCTAAAGAGTGTGTCTTAAGTCGAGCGGCTCATTTTCTATCTCTCCTGTTCCTTCTTCGTCTCGGCTGGGAATTGCAGCTCGCCTCCGTGCGAAGCGAGCTACGTGTCAGGGAAGATGCAGTGATGATCCCTTCACATTCATGTAAGGTTAATTAATGAATTTTTATTATCTCTGTGAAAAAATATAGCGTTGCCGAGGTGTTCTGGTGCCGCTGAAGACCCATCGTGTAGAGATGGCCGATGCACGTAAAATCAATCAAGGCTCAATGTCTTGGTCTAGTGCAGTTTGGAGAAAGGGCGTAAATGTCCTGGATAGATTCCGTCAGGAATAACCCTCGTGTCACTTTATAATACGACGTTAATCCAAAGGCCATGGGGCTGAAAAAAAATTATCTTGGTTGGAGTTTATCAAGTAAAAAAGTTAAAATATCAATATATGAATATTTTTTAAATATACAAAGCTACAATTTTTGTTTACTATCTTCTCTTTCTTAATATTGTTTGCGCTTAAAAGCGCCACTGGTTTATACATACATATATATAGTAATATAAAATAACAGTGAAGAAGTACTAGAACCTATAGTGCTAAAGCAGGAAGAAATTGGAATTCACCAGACATAACAAAAGTAGATACAAAAAAAGTCTTTGGACTAAACTAGAGACCTATTATGATTTCTAAAGCTGTCGATATATATATATATATACATGGAGTTATATAAATATATATATAACCCCACTTATCGGTCCTAAGTGTCCGAGGTTGCACTTGGATATTTTATAAATTTTTATTTTATAAATTTTTTTAATTTGTTTGAAAACGTTAAAATTTTGTCTTCTATATTCGCCATTGATATTCTGAAATGGGATTTTTATGTTATGGGATTCATTTAGTTTCAATTTTTTTATTGATTCCTCTGTGTGTGTTGTGATTGAATTATATATATTTAAATATATATATATATATATATATATAACCTTAATTTCAGTTTTATAATTTATGCAATACATTTCGTATGTGCTCGCAAGTACTTACTGACGTTAAAGGGAAGAAGAAACCTATTGCTACGCTACAAAACGTCATCGGGGAATCCCTGGCTGTTTATTTGCGAGGATCATCCCCCCACCAGAAAGCTTACAGCTACAAAATGGTCTACCGAGGAACAGGAAGAATTGTCACAGGAAGTGATACAAAAAAATATGCATAAACAATACAATACAATATTATTATAATTATTTTAAGAAAAAACCTCTGCAAAAGAAGAGGAGGGGTGACAAAATTACATCAACTTATTGCAGATACGAGAAGATTGCAAATTATTGAAAACTTGAAACTAGCTTAATAGGAAACATATTGTTATTAAAAATAGAAAATGTAACTAAAAAGGGAATGCCCCCCTCTTGTGTAGGTTTTTTAAGATGTAATAATAAGTATGGTTAGATTTTCCATGGAATTTTCAAGTAACAATTTCTCAAAAAAAATTGAAAACTGTATAAACTTTTCAATAAGCAAAGTTCGCAACACTAAACAAACAACGGAAAGAATTTCATTAGTTAAAAAAAATTACTTTCAACTGAATTTCCATGATTATAGTTATGTTGCAACCTTTTATATTTCTATCCTAAATTTCGGAGAAAGTTATCGCAAGTTCGGCTTGTTTGATGACCAGGGTCCAAGAGGCCCCCTGATCTTGAAGGCTCCGGTGCATGACACCGCCTAGCCCATTGGTGGTTACGCCACTGAATATAACTCTCTCTCACTCACGAACTCGTTGTTTCCTATTGAGTGGTGTGTGTTTGAGTCCTGGTGCCTCTACCTAGTCGAGAAATTTATGCAAAATCTTTGTTGCGATGAAGAATCGACTGCGGTGTCATCCTCTTCATTTGACCGTTGTTCTAAATGGCAATGTGTCCATCACCAGTAGTCTTCATACATTAAAACAATTTAATGTTTTTAATTTCTACGATGCGTCTTTGGGCACATCATATGAGCTGAAATCAGCATTCCATCCCATATCTGAGAGTCTTTGATGGGGAAGCGACGACGACAGTGGAGTTTTCCTTTCTGCGAAATACTTCGTGATTATTGGTGGAGAGGACTGGTTCGGGAGGTGTGGCTTAACACACTTGGCTTTTTCCTGATGTTCTGGAAGCTGTGAGTTTTACTTGGGAGAGAGCTGGGTGGGGGGCAGTTCTCTGATTAGAGGCTGAGTAGAGAGGATAATGACTCCTATTGGCTGCCCAAGGGGTTCAAAAAGTTACAAAAAGGAAAAATTTGAGTTGCTTGTCCAGTTGGGTTGATTGATTGAATATTAACGTCGCACTGTTCAGCTACACGATTGTCCAGTTGGGTGAGTGAGTGAGTGAATATTAACGTCGCACTGTTCAGCTACACGAGGGCTTTTGGCGACGGACCACGTAATTTTGAACCATGGTCAAGTGACGTGGACGACACCTGAGCTGGCACCCCCTCTCCTAACTACCACACCACACCAACGGGAGGACGTTTCAGCTCTCGACAGATTTAACGTGCATCGCTGCCCTACACGGCGGGTCTTTAGTGGTACGGGGCTCGAACTCATGACATGCCTGCCATGGTCCGATACCTTAACCACTGGGCTACCGCAGCCCCTTTGTCCAGTTGGGAGATAGAATTTAAAGTTAAGTGAGAAAAATAATAAGGAAATTAAAAAAAAAAAAAAGGAGAATTTAAAATTTAGCAGGTATGCAATAACGATATTGCATGAAAAAGTGATGCTATGGTGGGTTATAGGAATCAAGGAGAATTCTCCTTGGTCTTTTGTTAGCATCATAGGGAATTAAATTTAACATATTACTATTATTTGTGTGGGGGATGGAATTAAAGAAGTGGATCGCTATTTTCTGAATATGCTCTTTGAAACTATTGATTTTGAGAGCTTTTCTGATTTCATCGTTTCTCGTATATCTGGTGGCTTTAGTAATCATGTGAATAAACGAGTTTTTTTTTTTCGCACAGTATCTAAAATTTTAAAATTGCTGTCTGCAACATAACCCCAGACTGGACAAGCATAGGCGATGATTGGATGTATAATGGCCGAATGTTTTTAATTGATCTGTCTGCCACTTTATATACGTATGTATGTGTGGTAATTTATCTTTCATGGGTTACAGTTAAAAGCTTCTTAGAACTAGCATCTAGTTGTCACACTCTGAAGAATTAAAAGTGAACAAAGATGCAAGATTTAAGAAAAAGAAAACTTAATACTTTTTTTTCATGAAAAAACTTCCAAATTCATGATGAACAGTTCAAAGTTTAAGAATTTTTTTTCAACTTTTATGAGCAGTCTCACAATTGAATTTAGATTTCCTTTTTGAATTATTCTGTTAATTTAAAAATACAATGTTTGGATTAGAACTCGTAATGTGTTAACAAGGAATTCTCAGCACTCAAAGAAGGCAATATCATGCATGATGTGTCAGGACCTGAATTTTTCTTTACTTTTCTCTTAGCATTTTAGTTTTAACCTAGGAGCTATTCAAACATAAAATTAAGAAGAAACTAAATAGCTCCATTCCCCCTTCTTGTTTTTCCAAAAAAAAAAAAAAAAAAAGGTCTTTATTTGAAAATCTGCCTGCGTAATGACAGGTTATGGGTGTCTGGAGAGGAAAATCGGAGTTTCGTGCTTATAAAAACCAAGTGTTATTTAAAAGTCTGAGCGATTTGTTCTGTTTCATGTCTCTTGAGCCTAAGGCGCTTTACCCAAGAAAAAAGTCGGAATAGTTAAACTGATCAGCTGATAGTTCTAGAAGAGTCTCTACTAATTGTGCATCTGCAAAATGAAAAATGTTTTTTATTCTGAAACTTTAAAAGCTATAACATATCCACATTGCCAATAGATAATAATAGAAAAAGACCATTTCAAATGAAAATGAAGTATGAAATACTCATATTAGAATGTCTACAAAAATACTCAATGAATAGCTCTGTCTATAAGTAATTTTCTAAACTTTTAAATGTTTTACACATCTTTTTATGACACATGCATCTGATAAACACAATTTTGATATAATCCTAAGCTCATGATACATAGGTTTGAAGTTGAAAGAACACATTCAGACAAGCACAATTCACTTTAACCCTCTGGCCGGAACATCAATTTTTTGTTGCCGCTCTTAGAAACATCCGTCTGACAGACGGGTAAGCAATTTTTTTAAAATTTTATTATCTTAAGGACTGTTTTAAATGACCTTATCGCTGAGAAGAATTTTTAATATTTAAGTCTTTATGTGAGGCACACTATATTAATATATTTTTATCACAAGAATTGTGAATAGTATTTTTATAAAACTAATTAGGAATTATTTATACTCATGTAAAAATAATTAAAAATAATATCAAAAACGAAAAAACTACAGGAAAATCCGTCTGATAGACGGGAATAGATAAGAAAAAATCGCACATATTGTGTGAGTTGAAAAAAATCGCTAAGTACCACCATGAGATTTTCTCACTGGGTAGAGTCCAACTGAATATGTCAAGCAGCCCACCCCAAAAATCACATCACAGCGTTATCTACAGGTATCAAAGCAAATCATCCCCATCTGAGAGACAGATGTTCCGGTTAGAGGGTTAAATGCAATATTGGAATTCCATGAGGTAAAATTCTATAGGCCCTTTCCCCAGAACGCAATAAAAACGCTGTTGACAACTTTCGCTTTCTTCTGTGCCATGAATCACAAATGAGATGGAAACTTTATCGAATCAGGAAAAAATGTAAATGCATTACATATACAGGGATGCAGATGATAATACCAAAAACGTAAATAGAAGAATAGTACCACTCACTGGCGTAGCTAACTCTGAGGGGGCCCTGTATTACAAAGTTTCTTCGGGGCCCTTTTTAGATATGGGAGCCCTGCTAGTGGGACTATAGTTGCACATGTTGGGGCCCCTGTAGCTTCGGGGTCCTGTATCATTAATACGGCTGATACGGCCGTAGCAACGCCCCTGGTACCACTTAGCACCAACAGCTTTTTCAGCAACATATGGCATTGACGCGAGAACCCTTCAATGAGTACACGAACAACCCTTTTCAAGATTCTTTCTAGATACCTGGTGGAGAAGTCCATGTAACAGTCAAAGTGCAGCGTAAAGACAAACTTTCTGAATGCAGTACACGGTCATTGTCTCGAGCTGTCTATTAGGTGTTGAGGAGAGTACTGCGACAGGAAGAACTGTACTACTACTACGTGCAGAGTAAGTGAATACTAACGTCGCACTGTTCAGCTGCACGAGGGCTTTTGGCAACCGACCTCGTCATTTTCAACCATGTCAAATGACGAAGACGACACCTGAGCTGGCACCCTTCTTTCCTAGCTACCACACCGACGGAAGGACGTTTGAGCTTTCGACAGATTTAACGTGCATCGCTCCCCTACATGGTAGGTCTTTAGTGGTACTGGGCTCGAACTCGTGACATGCCAGCCACGAACCCATACCCTGACCACTGGGCTACCGCAGCCCCACTACCACGTGCAGAAGGTTTGGCCCTATCCTACGTGAATACGATAGGGCCAATCTTGAAGGTCGATTGGTCCTTTCATTTCATCTTGTTTTTTCATCATTTCATGGTTGGGCACGGTAGCCTAGTGGCCATGGTCATGGATTCTTGACCAGCATGTTATGATTTGTTCGAGCCTTAGTGCCATTGAAGATGCATCATATAGAGAAGCTCATTAAAACCCTTGAGGCTCAAAGTACTTCCATTTGCGTGGTGTGGAAGTCCGAAGAGGAGGCGCCAGCTCATGTGTAGTCCTCGTCGATTGGTTAAGAATTATGAGGTGTGTTCAAGGTATTGGATCGTGGCTGGCATGTCACGAGTTCGAGCCCAGTACCACTAAAGATCCGCCGTGTAAAGGAGCGATGCACGTCAAATCTGTCGAGAGATCAAACGTCTTCTCGTTGGTGGGGTGTGATAGTTAAGAGAGGGGGTGTCAGCTCAGGTGTTGTCCACGTCACTTGTCCATGGTTCAAAATGACGAGGTCCGTCGCCGAAAGCTCTCGTGTAGCTGAACAGGGCGACGTTAATATTCACTCATTCACCCGTCGCCAATAGCCCTCTAGATGCGTTACAGTGCGATGTAAATCAACATTCACTTTCTTGTCATTTCCTGGTGTTCCTTGGTTGTTTACCTCTTGAATTTCGACCATGAATCAATGGCTATTGAGTTGTGTTTTATAAGCCTGTTAAGTAAGTACCGTGATTTTATGAATACTCTATGAGTGTTCAAATTATTCCAGTTTTCCGAGCATCTTTTAACTAAGTTCTTTCGAGTGATAACTTTCGAGAGACGGTGGAGATCTTTACGAAGGTAGAGCTAAACTCATTGTGACAATATATCAAATAATTTTTGAATTTAAAGATATAATAATAGATTTAATAAATTAGTGGTAACATTTAGTTTTAAATAAACAATGAGAGAGGAACACCTAGAACCGACTGAAATTAATACGATTTCGATCATCGGAGTTGTTTCATATTTCAATCAACCCGATAACTTTCTTTTGAATTTCATTTATTTAATATCTTTTAATTAATAAATAATACTAATAATTTATTTATCTTATATATATATATATGGTCACGGAAGCCTCGTGGTTATGTTCACGAACTCGTTACGGGTTCGAATCCTGGTACCGCTGAAGATCTGTCGTGTAGAGGAGCTGGTGCTTGTTAATCTGTCGATGTGCAAAGCTCTCCAGTTGGTGTCGTCCTGTCATTTTTTAGAACAGTTTGCAATGTTCTTTGAATATTTGTAACAAATATTGCATCATTTCGAATGGAGCGATGGCTCTAAATTTATTGATCCAGGCACGACCCACCCCACAGAAAAGAAATGAAAATATGATCTTTTGCATGAGAACAAGAGAAATTTTACTTGCAAACTATTTTAAAACGTTTCTCAATTATGAGCATTTCTTTAATTACAATTCCAAGCTTTGAATTTCAGACTACTGAAAGGCCACGACCCAGTGGTCCTGAGTTCGAGCCCTAATGGCACTGAAAACCCACCGTAGAGAGTGACTGATGCTCTTAAAACTGTCATGGATCAGTCTGGTGTGGAAATAAGGAGAATGAGGTGCCAGTTCAGGCGTCGTTTTCATCACTTAACCGTAGTTCAAAATGGCAAAGTATGTCACTAAGAGCTCATATGTTCCTTTAGAATGCAGCGTTAATATAATTTTTGCCCAGATTTTTGAAAGGAATCATATATTCCCATTTTTTTTAACTCTTTCATGGGCTGAATTTTTGACAAAAATAATATACTAGAGGAAAATTATTACAAATATTTTCGATCCAATTATAAAAAAATTATTGAACAAAAGCTGTTATATATTAATAATATTAAACACTTTTTTAAATAAATGGTGTCCAAAGTTCTAAAAAATAGGCGTGGTACATATTTTGTACCACAATGCTTCAAGCAGGATGATAGTTCTGGAAACATGATTTTTTCCTCCCTAGGCATAATGGTAGACTTAGCTAGTTACTTTATAGAAGGAAAATAATTTCTTCATCTTATATGTTACTCATTCCATATATTGAAACACATTTTCAGTTTTTCCTGATCTAATGTTATTTAGCTTAATTTTAATTTAGAACTAATTTACCTAATGTTAGTTTTAATTTTAAATATTCTATTCTATACACATTATTTTATTTTACCTAGTTTTTATTTCATCAACATATATAATGAGTGTATTACTTGTATTTATTTTTTCCTGAACACACGAGCTATATATAGCTCACTCACGACATTTGTATAATTTTGTGTATTTGTAAAGAAGTGTTCTTGGACTCATATTTTCATACTAGCAATGTACATGCGAGGTACTTATTATTGTAATATTCACTTTTTTAGTTACATAATATATGTATTTACCCGATTTGTATCAAATATAAAAAAATCACTTTCATTTACACTTAAAAATACACAGCATTGTCAATTTCAAAATATACCACCCAACAGACTCACAGCTGATCAAAGAATGAACTATTGCATAAATCCATTGCACACAATTAGCTTCTGACATTTGTTGGAAATTTGAGTAACTGCTAGGAGTTGATCTCTGCGGCAGTTCAGAAAATGTACCATCTGGCATCATTTCTGAGGCATTCAAACAAGTTGTACATTTTATGTACCACCACACAATAAATGAATAAGAAGTGCTGGTACAATATATGTATCACCTAGCATGAAAGAGTTAAATAGGTTTACCCGATATATCCAGTTCCTCAAATACATTTTTAAGGCTGTTTTCGCCACATGCACAAGAGTGTGAACTTAACGCGGAGCACATTTTCCGACAGAAAAAATACCTCAATTTTTTTTTCTACAACAATTTGTGACATTGTAACTCATGCATTTGTTTGTTTATAATATAGTGTTTTTAAAATTACAAATATTTCATAAAAAATGTAGTTTTTCCTTTTAACATATAAAGGGATAGCTCATTTAGCATTACGGTATAGGAGAAAAAATACGAAACACATTTTATAAAAGAAAAAATGACAACTCGGATAAAAATGAGTAGTATAGTAAAATATAAGTGAGATTCTCTACAGTATAGTGAATCCAGAATATAATACTGTTACGTTGATCGGGGCTCGAGGATTTTATGCAAATCAGTCTCAAAGAAAAAAAATTGTCAAAAATCCAATCCTCGAAATACAGGATTCAGCAGCAATATTCACAGAATAAATCTCAAAACATCTGTACAACTTCAACAGCACTCAGACACAATTAACAGTGTCTAAAATACACGTATGTAAAAATTATTCACAAGCACAGCCGAGCTAATCGGTATCAAGGCAAGTTTACTCGTCAGTAGTCAAAACAATACTCATTAATCGCTGGCTGAAACAAGAGTGACTCTCGTTTCGCATCTCTATTTATAGGCCGGCAGAAACTTCCAGAAAAATCTGCTTGCGTCATAGAGCGTGAAATTTGTGAATTTCTCCACAAGTTTCTAGAAGAATCCACAGAGGGTCCCGAACTCACTAACATGGTCACCACTGTCGCTAAAATGGCTGCCAACTCTGTCGTCAAAAATGCTGCCAACTTGGCTCTATTGCCAAGTTCTCATTGAATCGCTACTATAACGTAAATACATTACACATCGAAATACAAATTATTTACACTATTTTACACAAAATCTGTAACAATATCAATGGTAGAGTACTTTTATATCTGAAAAAATATTCCGAATTCGGGTCCTATTCTTTAACATTAGCCGAAAACAGCCTTAAGTGTAAGAGAATTAAGAATCCAAAACGAAAGGTCGTTTTTATTTTTTGTGTAATGTAGCATCTAGTTTATTAAATATACAGTGTGTGAATCTTTTTCTCTAACAGAACGAATGTGTCGAAAGATTTTGTTTTATTGTAACAGAACGAAAATCATGGCCTCATCCTTTCTGACCAAAATAAAATGATAAAATAACTACCGATACTTGGTTCTTGAGTACAAGCGCCGAAGGGTGTCCTCGATGTAATTACCACTGGGGCGGCTTTAATTCCCCATAACTCACAATTTGTTGAGCTTTGAAAAAATTCTGAAAATAGAGGATACTGGCCCGAGGTAACTCAAGATAATATTTTTCAGTCCGAAAAAAAAGAGAAGAAAGTTTATTTAGACGTTCATTAAACTATCTTCGACTGCAGACACCTGCTATTATTAGAAACAACACAATTCTGCCAATAACTGTCAGTTGTTCCGCTGCCCAGGGGAATAATAGAAAGGGCCTAATAAGACTTGCCTCGAATTCCGCTCACGAAAAGCAATCCCACCACCACATAATTAAGCAGACAAAACGGATTCTTTTTTTAGGCTTCAAAGAAGGTTTGAGGAATGGGACCCCCACCCAGTCTATTCATCGGCTGCTCCAGAACAAAAGTTTCGATTCGAAGTCATTCTTTCTTTTGTCTCGGAATCGTTTCCGAACAAATAGGACGCGGGGTGGAGGTGTTTTTTTTTTAGAAGAAAGAATCGGAGAGGCATCGGAAAATTGAGAACGTGCCGCGTTAAATCGTAGGTGTCCTCAGTAACGATTGGGATCGTGCTGGAATGCGGTTCCGAGTTATTGCGCTGAATGACGGGTGTTATTCGGGTGAATAAAAAATGATGAATGAATGGAAAGGAATTTTAAGACCGAGTGAATGAAATTAGATCAGCGATACTCAACCTGCGACCCACCGGGGCTTTTTAAATGGCCCGATCATGGCCCATTGCGCAGAGAAATTCATTTACTTAAGAAAATTTGGTGGAAAATTCTTTGTTAAAAAAATCAAATATATCAATTTTGCTTTTTATTGTCGATGTCATATGGGTGAGAATCGATATTTTTTTTTCTGATGAGTGATAACAGACAGCAGTGGAGTAGCGACCATTTTATGAGAGGAACAAGTTTTTAACTATCTTTCATATCTTTTGCAAATGAAAAATATTCGAAGAAAATAGACTATTTCAAGACGATTAGAAAGTTAACTATTTTGTAGTGAAAAACAAGCATAGTTCAGTAGTTTGATTTGTCACGAGTGTTGTATTTAAAAATACCAATAAACAGAAATCATTCAATGGTATTTTTCCTCGAAGATCTCCTTCAAGAGGTGATAAATAGGTTTTCTTGAATAATCTTTACAACAGAAAAAAAGTGTTTTGTCAGTGGTAATGTCACAGAGCGGTCACAAAAGTACCCTATGAAATTTATTATTTATTGGTAATCATATGAAACCATTTACGGATGCAGGAATTGTGAAAGAGTAATTCTTAGATGCTTCCAATTTAGAAAAAAAATTGGTGACACAAATAAATAATGTAAAAAATAATAATTAAAAATAGCAAAATAGGAGTTTTAATATTTTGTCAATTCAAATTTTCTATGTTATCTTGGTCTTAAGGACTTTAAAAAAAAAAACCCTTCCATTAATTCTCATGTTGCGGCCCGCGTGAAATAGCTAACATATGTATGCAGCCGACAGATTGATTGACTGAATATTAACGTCGCACTGTTCAGCTACACGAGGGCTTTTGGCGACGGACCACATAAGTTTGAACCATGATCAAGTGACGTGGACGACACCTGAGCTGGCAACCCCCTCTCCTAACTACCACACCACACCAACGGAAGGACGTTTCAGCTCTCGACAGATTTAACGTGCATCGCTGCCCTACACGGCGGGTCTTTAGTGGTACTGGGTTCGAACTCGTGACAAGGCAAGCCACGGTCCGATACCTATACCACTCGGCTACCGCGGCCACATGCAGCCGACAGAAAAAAAAGGTGAGTATATATATATATATAACCCTGAATTAGATTGAATCCTATCTCTCGTAATGAAAAAAAAAGTTATTTGCAGTATCCATAAGCTGTATATTAGGAAGATGTTACATTTTTTTCCCCTTACTTCTATTTTTAAGCAAAACTTACCCAGGAAAAAAATAATTGTAGTTTTTGAAAGTTACAGAAAACTCTAAGCTCCTAATTCCGAAATATACAAACTCTTTCTTTTAAAAAGTCTGTAAAATAATGATGCAGCATCGATACAGGATGCACTTGCGTGCGTGTTACATGTTCTTGCTAGTTTGAAACAAGTTTATGTAAAATAGCAATACATAATGATGTAGCCAGTGCAGTTGTCGAGTGAGTGTGTGATGTCGCACTATCTAGCTACTCGAGGGCTTTTGGTGACGCACCTCGTCATTTTGAACCATGATCAAGGGACGAGGACGACACCTGAGCTGGCAACACTTCTCCTACTTACCAAACTAAAGGGAGGACATTTGAGCTCTCAATACATTTAACGTGCATCGCTCCTCCCTACACGGCGGGTCTTTAACGGTACTGGGCTCGAACTCATGTCATGCTGGCCACGAATCCGTTATCTTGACCACTAGGCTACCGCGGCCATTGCCCGTGGTCATACTTGGGTTAATGATGTGAAGATGAGCATAACGAGACAAGTATAATGATAAAAATGTCAATAAAGTTTTTCTACTGGTTATCTACTGATTTTACTTACAGTGAGGTTTTTAGTATTAAAATAAATATATTCATGATTCTGTTCTTCGAAAAAGAAAATCATTCAATAGTTTAATTCCTCTTTAATAAATTTGTTGAGATATTCAAATTTTAAATACAAAATCCTTTGGTTATATATATAGTTATAACCAAGGAATGATTGGTATTGTAAAGAGTCTTTCTCTTTTTACACCCCTTTTTGTTATTTGTATTTACTTATTATTTGAAAGATTAATAAAATGTGTATTTAAGAATTTAGCAAAATTAAATACATTACGTTTTATCCCTTCTAAACTCAGAAGTCTCTTGCAATACTTACATGAATATCATCCTTTTTCCCGTTAAGAAAGCTAAACTAGGATTTTAAATCAAAATGAAAATAATTTTAAAAACTTCACACAAAATGTTAAATATCTGAATGCTGATGAAAAAGAAAGATCCATTAAAACCTCGATACCTCAAACTCTTAAGTACCGGATCAACAGACGGTCCCTAAAAACAGCTAGAATTTAAACATCAACGCCGCGTAACAAACTTTCTTGAGCTATTTTTTATTACTGTTTCAAAGATACCCAAATGAATTGCTTCGCTGACGAACTTATGGGTGGTATTAGATACCACTTTCATTTCGTGAGCTCTATATTTTTAATAACAGAATGGAACCCACTCTTCAGCACTACCCCTAAAATTGAGGAAGCTTCATACGGCTTAGAGACAAAAAATCTGTCTTTTAGCGAGTTTCCCAACTCATACTTGAACTTGAACCTGGAGATGCCAGTTTATTATTAGCTTGGGAATTTTTGTAGACTCCAGCCACCCACATAGGTCCTAAAAGATTATTTAGGGATATTTATCCCTTGTAACGCTTCCGGCGTAGAAAGAGCAGATATTTTCTTCCATCTGGCTTAGATATGGTGACAAAAAATAGGTAATTATAGACTTATTCGGACAATAAAAGATATATGTATATATATTATACTATACTCTCAAAGTATACTTCAATATGAAAAGAATTAGAATGACGACTTTTCAATTCCGCGCGCGTGCAAAAAAATTGGTTACCTTGAAAAGAACACGAAATTTTTTATTTTCTTGACATTTTAATTGAGTCGGCTTGGTGGTGTGGTTGACCTTCTACACCTAAGGTTACGGATTCAACCCCGTCTGAAGTTGGTGGATTTTCCTGAAGCAGAAAATGGACAGTGGCCATGTCGTATGATTAAACGACATGTAAGAATTCCCTTGTGTGTCCATTTGGCTTAAAAGCTTTCGGCAAAATTAAATTCCTAAGTTCAAATTTCTCATCGGCAGAGCTCCTGTGTCAAAATTACTTGCAGTAGTTGGTATCGCCTATAGGGTGCCGCAATAAAAAGGGATACCAGACCCTGGGGAATGTACTAGATCTTCAAAAGAAAATACCAATCCACAGTCCCATTAGAGAAAAAAAGACATTTTGACTGAAATTTTTTTTGAGATTCCGTCACAATACCCACCCATTCTGTACCCAAAAAAGTAACATTGCAGACTGAATAAATTTTTCATTCATTTTGAGTTTTTTTTTTTTTTTTTTTTTTTTTTGTTTTTTTTAATTTTTTTTTTTCATTTATTATTAAACTTTTTTCGAACTTTATGACTTTAATAAATAAGTAATGTATACTCACTTACTACACTGGATGCATATTTTTTGTAATTATTTTTACTGCATTTGGATCCGAAATGTTCCGAATGAGTTGAATATTCATTTCAAACATTCGAGCTTCACATTTATCTTAAATTCTGAAGCGTCATTTATGTTAATAGGCTGTAAAAAAACCTTCCACGCATCGAACGAAATGGAAATAACAGTTTGTATGGAAATAGACGTATGTACTGTAAAAAAAAAAAAAGATTAATTGATTGTGTTAATTAACGTCACTCTTCGAAATAACACAAGTGGTTGCGATAGCCTAAGGATTACTGTCACAAACTCGTGGCTGGTGTGTCATGAGTTCGAATCCTAAAGCCACGAAAGATTCACCTTGTAGAGGATTTGGTGCTCGTTAAAACCGTCGAGCTCAAAGTACTCAGGTGGGTGAGGTAAGGTAGTTTGGAGAGGGGAGTGTCGTACTCGTCACTTGACAGGAGTTCAAAATGACGAGGTCCGTCACCAATAGCCCTCGTGTTACCTCATGGTGTGTGGTTAATAAAGACTCCCTCTCTCGAAACAAGACAAGGGCTATAGGATACCTATAATGAATACAACATCTTCGCAAGCAACCCCAATCTCCAAACTTCTACATCCTGGCGTGACCGCGGTAGCCTGGTGATCAAGGTATTGGATCGTAGCCAGCTTGTTACAAGCCCAGTACCACTAAAGACCCGCCGTGTAGGGGAGCGATACACGTTAAATCTATCGAGAGCTCAAAAGTCGTCCCATTGGTGTGGTGTGGAAGTTAGGAGAGGGGCTATTAGCTCAGGTATCGTCCTTCTCACTTGACCATGGTTCAAAAATTACTAGGTTCGTCGCCAAAAGCCCTTGAATAGCTGAACAGTGCGACTGTAATATTCACTCACTTCTGCGGCCACCAACAAAAAAAATCAAATCGAAGTCGATACATGAATTGTTTTCGTAAACAATTGTTTTAAATGTGTCAAATTACCAGATATTTATTGGGTTTAAACTGAAGTTCCAGCTCTAGTGAAATAGACAGTTAACTGTTGAACGTCCGTTCACTCTGCTCAAATATCGCATATCTAATTATCACGGTGCACAGTTATAACGTGGGACAACACCCCTTTATCGGTAAGTGGCGCCGTGGTGTAAGAGGGCTAATGGACTTCTAAAGACGGTTCCTGTTGCCAACTTCTACTTATGCTATCTTCGAAACGGGAGCTCAATTGGATGATCGAAGGCTCATCAAGCAGGGCGGAAACACGAGAGCGATTTGTAGGTGGTTGAACCCGACCACGGTTGACGCTCTGTTTTGGCCACGATACCATAACATCCGTCTTTGAGTGATGCCATGATTAAAAAAGGAAACCATCTTTTAAAAGATAAAAGAAGGTTATGGGGGATCTTCGCTTGGTGGACTTTTCGAGCAGCTGGCTCTTTAGAATGTCAACAAATATTTCTTATTTTTTCTCTCTCTGTTCATCCATCTTCCACAGAACTTCTTTTTAAAACCCACACACATTCAAATAAATGTTAGTTTAAAATGTATTTTCGTTGTGAGTGAATATCTATTGTTTTGAACATTGTGGGGAGATTGAAAACCGCCGGAGAAATTAGAATGTTTTCAAGACGACTTGCTTAACAGAATGTATTCTCTCATATACAATACAAAATACTATTTTAAACAAGAAACTTATTTCTGTATTTATTGATCCATTCCAGTTTATAGTACTGCATTTTTTCTTTACACTATTTTAGTTATTTGAATATCGTATGCTCGATGGAAATCTAGTTTTAATAGTTTTTTAAACTAAAACATTGGCTTAGTAAAGAAAATAATAATAATTTCCTTCTTGGTCAATAGATTTAAATCAGTCAGTGTGTAAACATGAATGAAAAAGGAAGTCTCTTTGTAAAATTAAAAAAAAGAAAGAACAGATGTCAGTCTTAAAACATTCTACATCACTTTGGATTGCTAAGCAAAATAACTTTTTTTAAAAATAAAAATTACTGGAATGCCTTCCTTACCTTCGTGCATATACCCTCTTCTTCCCCACCAAAAAAAAAAAAAAAAAAAAATAAAGTCCAATCTTTTCAATCACGTATGACAGAATCGTAGAGAATAAGAAAAATAATCATGTATTTTTTTTTTCTGTTTTGGCGACAATTCAGATTCGGGATTCTCAAGTTTAAGGACACGACCTCTAAAGTCTAGATGCGTTATGCATAATAAAGATCGCTTTACTCTATATTTGCATAAAAATATAACCCTTGAGAAAAAAATTTAACTAGTTTTCTTCTTTCCCAAAACCATTCTTCTTCGCACGCGTGACATCTGAAGTCGAAGTTAATGGAGCTTCGAATACGGTTACAGAGATCAGGCGATATTTTAAAATATTAACTATTCCACGAAAACACGGTGACTTGGGCTGCGACCCAACAGTCTCGCTGCTACAATGGAGGGCTTTGATAAGACAGATGGTGCGAGGAAGAGCCAAGGACGGCACAAGAAAGAATAATTGAATGAAATGTAACAGAAGAACTGAATTGAAAAGTTGATCGTCCCATCAAAAGGATCCTTGTTTGTGCGCGCGAGTTGAGGGAATGAAAAGGACCAATTGTCTTTCACGTCTGTAACGAGCTTGATTTTATGATTGGTGTGATAAATGAACAGTCCAGAAAGAAACATGCTTTGATTTGTCTCCTGTTTTCATTTTACTTTAATAGGGACCCATCCAACCGCCCTTTGTCGGTTGTGGCCGCTCTTCATGCTGACGCATCCTCTGCGGACCATGAACCAGTTTTCCTCAAAACATGCGTAAAGCTCAGACCGATATATTTGTGCGGTCACTTAAGTAGTTTTGCCGAGAATTTGTATTAAGTAGTTTTGTGGGTTGCTACTCAAGTCAATGAAGCCAGTTTGTATCTTTACTACGAGTTTTTTTTCTTTTTACTTCTCAGTAGACAGGTCTACAAGATGCTTATTCAATCTTTTTCTGTTTTTGACTGTCTCTTTCCAATTAATGACACCCGTTTCTTCTCCTTATTTCTAGATCAGAGGTCGCCAAAGTCGTGGTCCACGGACCACTAGAGGTCCGCGAGGAAATTTCCCTGGTCCCCACAAAAATATGGTGCCCTTGGTAATGGCCCCCAGAAAATGTGGTGAAAGTGAATAAATATCCTTTTTTAGAGAGCAGGCGATGAAAATTCTGATTCATTTATCCCCAACTTATTTATGTGAAAAGGCTTTTTCATCTGTCAAACCAATCAGATCCCGGTACCAACCTCAGTTTGAAATAAATATTTTGCATTGGATCCAAATATCTATAATCTTATTTCAAGTAAGCAGGAACATCCATCACACACAAGGAATGTATAATGCTAAAAGTTTGATGTACTTAAACCCTTTTTTAATTGTTTTGTTTTATTATTATGGGGTTAATTAATAAAGGTTTCTTAATTTGATTGAAATTAATAGTTTCATTTTATTAACTTGGTATATTTTATGTGTTGTTTGATCACAATTTTTTTTATAAATATATTTAAATTCTATTAGTGGTCCGCGGGATTTAAATTATGAATTTACTGGTTCGTGAGATCAAAAAGTTTGGCGACCACTGTTCTAGATCACAGATACTTCATATTTATAAATGAACAAATGTTTGTCTTATGGTTCATGCCAAACCCTAACGCATATGACACAAACAAACAAGGAATCCTTCTCAAGGCTAAGGGAGACACGATTTTCTTCCATTTCAAAATTGGTGAGTGTTGTATTTAAGTATAGCTATCAGTATTTTTTATACAGAATGTCAAAATAGAACGTACGACGAAAACAATTATATAAATGGGGATGAAACAAAAAAAAAAGATTTGTCAAATCTATTTGTACCAATGATAAAACAGTCACAAACTGTACTCTGTTATTATTTCATTTTATTGTGTCGTGTAATAATTATGTTGTTGTTGTTACTAATGCCACCTGATCGGCAAAGACCAGATCAAGGCCCACGAAATTCATCATGGCAAAGAGCTAATTGACGCCTGTCGTTAGCCGTAGCTGTGAGCATTCTACAGGGGACAGAACGATTTAGCTCGGTTTCACCTCAATTTTGAGGGAGAACACTCTGGGGGTGGTCAGGGGCCTCCCACCTCACGAGAGGACTTGCTGCTCGAAGGCTATTTAAAGTAACCCCATGCCGCGAAGGCACTATACATTTACAAACATCGATGTCTTCTCCGGGATTCAAATTCAATCCCAACGGCACAACAGTCAACGTCTCTAACCACTATACCGGATGGGCGACTGTAATAGTTATTATATTACTGAGTTTTCTCATGTTTTATGTTATTCGGTAACTATAATTTTGTGCTATAGTAAAATATATTTGAACAAATGAAAACAAATGTCTGATGATGATAAACAATTGCACTGGAGTAATTCTGTTCTATTCTCATACAATTTTTTTAAAAAAAGGAAGTAGAAAAAGAAAACTACACAATATTATGTATTTTTGTTGTGATTTTTACTTGTCTATTTTACGTCCCAACAATCTAAAATAAACAGTTACAAACGAATATTTACTCTCAACAACCTTATGCTCCTGTAAGGGTTAATCGATCTTTTCTTCATCCAAACTATATACATTCCCAGCCCTCAGTTTGAGAGGAATGACAAAATGTACTCATCCCCTTAAAGTTAATAGAATTTATTTACTATAAGTAAAGAAATTATGAAATGTGAACCTGAATTAACACTATGATATAAAAATCAAATCTATATATCTGCACGGTACTTGTCAAGAGTTCGCTACTAGAAAAAAAGAACTTCTAACTGATCTAGATCTCGATTTTTTTTTTCTATCGCGCGCGCGTTTCCCTGATTGACTCCTTAGAAAACACACCCACGAGAATACACTAAAATGTTGGGGAAGCGGAAGCCTAGTGAACACGTAGCCGGAGTATCATGAGTTTGAGCCTTAGTACACTTAAAGACCCGCCGTGTAGATGGGTTGATAAACGCTAAATCTGTCAGGGCTCAAAGTTCTCCCGCTGGTTTGGTGTGGTAGTTTTGAAAAGAGGGTGCCACCTGAGGTGTTGTCCTCGTCACTTTACAGTGGTTTAAAATTATGAGGTCTGTCACCAATAGCTCTCGTGATATTTTATATGACCTAAGCAAACACTCGCTCTTTTAAAAGGCGGGAAGAGATACTCGCAACAAGCAAAGCGAGTCCATTGGTTGAATTTCTGAGAAAAACCTACGAAGCTGCGTTCCTATTACAAATTATTACAAGTGAGTACCACACACACACGCTTTCAGACAAAAATAATACAATCTTTTAACTGTTGAATTTAAGGGGACTTGGTACAATTTACGCAAAAATATTTAATTTAAGTATATTCAAAATTTGTTTGGTTGCTTCCTATGTGTATATACCATGTAAAACAGATTTTAGGCTCAAAATTTTATAAAACGTTAGCTATTTAATTTTTTAAGGAAAAAAAAATTGTGAAGTGATTTTAAAATGCTACTCCTCCTACAAAAATTTAACATACACGCAGGAAATTTGATGAACAAGTGTGTCAAACTATGTATAACAAAAGTTGGTATGGGTTTTGCGATAACATAATTGGTATTAGTACAATACTTCTTTTTTCATGAATTCTTATTAAAAATTCTTAAAAAATGGATAAATTCTAAGTTCAATTATTTTTAAAAAAATAAGTATTCCTTTGATTCAAAATGCATACCAACTTTTGGTACATGTACTAATAGCAATAGGTAAAAAAAATTCAAAGCAGTAGGCACAATAGGAAAAAAGCCTTAGCATTTTAAATGAAGACAGACTAGTTATTTTATCTTTCTGAGATAAGTCAGTTTAACGTTTTGATTTGCCATAGAGATGTGAATAAAAACGAACGTGAAAGCTATCATGATGCTGCGTTTTTTAAGTTAAGAGTTTTCAAATTTTGTGAGGTTATAGAGAGAGAGAGAGAGAAAAGACTATGAAAAATAATTTAGACTAAAAAATTAAATTTCATTTTTTGACCAATTTTTGTCAATTGAATTGTTCCGTGTCTTCTTAAAAAAAGGTTCATGTTGTCTGGATTTAATTGCTATCTAATTATCTTCGTTACTATAGAAATTCAAGAATGGAGTTTGAATTTTTAATATCATCTGATAGAAGGGCACAAAAGACAAACAGATCGAATGACAGGCTCCATATCGCTATAGAAAGACATAGAAATCAGCTGATCGTTTGGATTGTTAACAGAGCATTAGAACTTGTCAAAAGACAATGAATGGGGACTGTTTTGGCGATCTCAGACTGATAGCGCGCAGCACACTGTTCAGATGAACACGAGATGGACACCACACTCAAGTATTGAATGCTTTCCACGTTGATTCGTGCTGAACGAAGGGACGTTTTATGCCGAGAGATGATCTGTGGAAAAACGCAAATTTCTTTTGGGCTTCACTTGAAGGGTTTGCTTCCCATTCCGATTTCTGAAGCTTGCCAGGTGTTGCTTGACTCATTCCGAATTCAACGTAACAGAAATCTTAAAATTGCTGTTTAATTATTTTACACGAATAAAGTTTAATAGCTTTAAGCCCGCTTTAAATCATTCAATTCCTACTATTAGCTCACACTCTCAATATATTTATTTATTTATTTATCTTGGTGTAATTTTCAATCATTAATAAAATACATTTTAAAGCGCTCCATTGAGCTGAAATTTTATATACATGATTATTTTGGATGACAATACAATAATTTGATTATACTTAATAAAAATTAAGGGATTAAAACTAATTATTCAAAGAATTACAAATACAGCCATGTTATGGCATCATTTTTGGCGACTTGTGTTATCATTTGAAAAGATTTTTTTCTTACATTTTAAAACACTTATTTGAGCTGAAATTTTCTATACACTATTGTTTTGGGTAAAAATACGATAATTTAAGAGGACACAGTACGATTCAACTGACAAAAATTGGTCAAAAAATCAAATCTAATTTTTTTAGCCTAAATTATTTTTATATACTTTTCTATAACCTCATAAAATTTGAAGGTTCTAAACTTAAAAAACACACGTAGAATTATGATAGTTTTAACGTGTTCATTTTTATTCACATCCCTTTGGGAAATCAAAACTTTAAACTACCTTATCTCGGAAAGATAAAATAACTCTAGTTTGTCTTCATTTAAAATGCTAAGGCATTTTTTTCAATTGTGCCTGATGCTTTGAATTTTTTTTTAGCTATTGCTAATAGTACTTGTAACAAAAAAGTTGGTATGCATTTTAGAATCAAAAAACAATACTAATTTTTTAAAAAATAATTGAACTCAGAATTTATACCTTTTTTAAGGAGTTTTCAATAAGCATTCATAAATAGAACTATTTTACGAATACCTATCGTGTTATCGCAAAACCAACTTTTATTATACATAGTTTGACGTACTTGAAAATCAAATTTCATGCGTGTACGTAAATTTTTGTAGGAGGAGTAGCATTTTAAAATCACTTCACAAATTTAAAGTTTTTTTTCCTTAAAAAATTAAATGGATGTCTTTATATGAAATTTTGAGCACAAAATATGTTTTACATAGTATACACACATAGGGTGCAACCAAAAATAATTTTAAAATCGTTAAGTTAAAAAATTTTTCTTAGCTCGTACCATGTCCGTTTAGTTATAATTAATTAAAATCAATTGACTGAAACTAATTATTTAAAGATTTACAGACACAGCCACACGTTGGTTTCATTTTTAGTTCGACTTGGGTCAAAACTTTAAAAGTTTTTTTTTCTCACGTTTTAAAGCATTCAGTTGAAGTGAAATTTTATAGATACGATACTTTAATGATAATTAATGAAAATTAATTACCACTTAATGTTGCGATTCTGCCCTTTGTTATACATATTTATATAAATTGTAACTATTTAATAAAAAGTAGCTAAAATAAAATGTTTCTTTGTTGATCTAAGTAGGAATTGTGTCTTAAATTTTACTTGTTTTCTAAGCATTTAAGAGGCAATCAGTAGAGTGCTTGGTAATCTTAGGATTTTCAACTCCTTTTGGAAAATTTTCTTCTCATCACGCACTCAATTTTTTCTTTTTCACACACACATGCATATATATGAGTGTGTATATAACATATTTTACTCTGTTATAACCTGAGGGGAGGTATAATAAGATAGCAGGATCTCTACATATCTCAAAGAGCGTACGCAGGGCTCAGGAAAATTTTGCAATCTCTCACCTATAAAAACTACTATTTATCCCATTGTTTTAAATGGATGGATTGAATGATTGAGTGAGTGAATATTAACGTCACACTCTTAAGCAACACGAAAGCTATGGGGGACGGACCTCGTCATTTTCAGCCAAAGTCAAGCGACGAGGACGATGCTTGGGATGGCCTCCCACTCTCCAAACTTCCACAACCCACGACAGAAGAAATTTGAGCCTCGATAGATTTACCATAAATCAACTCCTCTACACTTCGGGTCTTCATGACGCTGACTCGAACTCGCGAACACTTCGGCCACGAGTTCGAGATACCTAAGCTACCGTAGTCACTAAAATCGATGGAATGCAGCTCTATCGTAATCGACCTTGATAGTGTATGAGGGAGCATTGACGTCTTATTATTCAAACACAAGAGGGGATAGACCTCACCATTTTGAACCATGGTCAATAGACGAGGACACCTGTGCTGGCACCCCTCTCTTCTAACTTCCACACCACACCTACGGGAGGACATTTGAGCCTCGACAAATTGAACATTCATCGGCCGCCTCTGCACGGTGGTGCTTAACTCGAACTCATGACACGCTGGCCACGAGTCCATCACCTTGACCTACTAGGCTACCTCGGCCACTTTGTGGTGCGGTGAAAAGCTTTGTGAATAGATTGAAGCTGCTGAATAGATACGTATTATTCTTTGAAAGAATTATGTGAAGAATCTCTTCGGAATCATGCTAAAAAAATCCCATCTTCTAAAGTAATGATAGGATAAGAGAAGTTCTATGTCCCCAAAATAAATAAATTGTAAATGATAACACATGTCTGCCAAGAAAAATTATATTATTAAAATCACGTCTTGATCATTCAAGTTTTTTCAGAGTCAACTCCGAACAATGGTTAATTTGATTAGAATTCAAGTTCTTAAAACTGTTTCTTCACAAATACTTTAATCTGTTTATAAAAATATTACTCCTGACCATAGGGAAGGGAAAGAGGTATATATTATTTTGTAGAAAAGTTTTCTTTGATTCTGGAAAGCTATAATTGTCAAATTAGGTGAAATTCAGCAAAAAAAATTTTTTTAATCAGCTTGACGAAAAAAATTGACATCACACTTTAGTTTGAAATTTTTATACAGTTCCAAGACTTATTAACGACGAAAAAAATTCGTAGTATTGTGGTTTACAAAGAATTATGCGTGGCATTTTGTCCATTGGCAAAATAGGACAAATATTAGGGTTTTTTTTAGGTAATTATAATAATTACTCATAACTCTCACGAGACCGAAAATTATTTTGGTTTGACATTTTGTTTCATGCCATAATAAATTATCCTTAATTAAATATTTTTCTCACAATTTCTCTGGATTATATATGCTTTTTTTAAAATTTCAAATCTCTTCCTAGAATTGTTAGACGTTTGTCTTTGTCTTCAAATAAAAAGAATATGCCTATAACACTGCCATTCGAACGCACATTGTGACCAAAATTATCTTGCTTTAAATCAGACAAATGATTTTTTTTAAACACGCACAATCGAATGGATCAATCAGTCATAACTACTAATTTGAAAGCCTGCTTATATTAGGCGAAGTGACCTTTGACGTCTTTTTAGATTTCCATGAAGAAAAATCATACAAAATAAGTCCTTAATTTGTTTCTTTCTTTCCATTGAAACTAGTGCGATTTTTTCCGCAAGTACGCTGAAGCAATAATTTCTCTCTCTCTCTCGATTTGTTTTTCAATTTCTACTATTAACTCACTCTCTATGCATTTATGTATTTATTTTGTTCAAACTTTCAATCGCACGTTAATAAAATACTTTCTATTCATCCAATCAACTTCAATTAATTTTTTTAAACTTATAGTGGATAACACTTGATGTTAATACAATTTTTTCAAATAATTATTTATTAATTAAATTTAATTAAACTAATTACCGGTTTCTAAGGCCAACTTAGATTCGTCTCCGTTGTTGTAACAATTGTAACTGTGAAAACAATGACAAAAGTTGACGTCGAATGCTGGTTTTTCAGCCAAACTGAGTATGCATTGTTACAACAATGCAGGGACAAATCCTGCTCTTTTTTCAATTCCTACTCTATATTTTAGTTCACTCTCTCTTTCTCTCTCTATATATCTTGTTCAAATTTTATTATTAAATTTCTGTCAAATGAAATATTTTTTTCGTCATCTTTTGCACCCCGACTTCTTAAGTATACTTAAAATCATGATGGTTAGTTATTCCTCATCATGTTTATGTGGCTGCTGCTCATTGATTGATTATTTGTTAGCGCCACTTTTCAAAGCAATATGAGGCTGTTAGTAATACAACGCATAATTTTTTGTCTCGATTAAGGGACGAGGACGACACTTGAGCTGACATCGCACTTTCAAAACTTCCACACCATAACAATTGGAGGGTTTGGGGCCTTAATACACGCCGCGCGCGCGTGACGCCTTAATCAGTCTAGAGATTCTTGCAAGAAGCTGAAAAAAGATAATTAAGATAAGTACAGTCCATTTTTGAATTCGAGTACTATACTCCTGTAATCGTGATCATTTTTTAAGGTCCTTTTAGAAGATTCATACGAAAAAAATGTTCTGGAAATATAAAGTGAATGAAATGGCTTCATTATTCCTAAAGCAATTTTTATTAATATGGGACAAAAATGTTTGCAAAACCCCCTAATTTAAAAAATGCGGTTTCTTATAAATTCTTGTACCTAATTGGGTGTAAAAATCTTGTAAGAATCGAATACCACAAGAAATTTAAAGAAATAATATTGGAGACATTTTTTTTTTCTTTTTTGAGAGGAGCATCCTACATAAAATTTACTTATTCTTCATATTCTTACATTATTTATTCTTTTATTACTATACATTTATTTTTAAATAAGGCAGAAAAATGTACGGAATATATATTTTGATATATAGAAAGAGAAAAAAATTGATTCAATTTTTCTCAAAGAAATGTGTCTTTCTTTTCTATTGGTTGAGATTCCTCTATTATTTCCCATTTCTGGTAACAAGTAATAGCAAAAGATTCTTTTTATAAAATGAATGAAAATGCGCCCATTTTATTGATTTCATCCCACGCAATAAGAGAATCCCTGATACACTAGACCAGAGATTCTCAACCTTTTTTTTTGTTGTTGTTGTTGCGGTACATTTTTAACAATTTTAAAATTTGGCGGCACACTAACAATAAAATGAGTTTAAAAGAGTTCTAATACCTGTAACACATTATGTAAAATAGTTCTTATATGTATGATAAAAAAATTCAATGGTAAATAAAATACTATGAACAATAAAGGCATAATAATATGTACTATGAGTAATTAATTGCAAATTAATTATAAAAGTTACATTTAATGGGAAATTTGAGAAGGACGATTTTTGATAATTTCGCATATAATGAGTCGTAAAAAATGATAACACACAACTCTCATTTCATCATCTCTACATTTAAAAAACTCAATCTTTTTTCCATTTTTATATTTGGTGATGCTGAACTTTTTCAAATCCACGCGCAAATAAGATGTAGAACATTGTAACAACATTTTTAAAGCTTTTTGGGCTAGTATGGAATAATTGCTTATAATTTTAATCCAAAAGGAATTAATTGACTCTTCCGAATGTTTTGAATTAAATCTCGATTATTACACACAGAGTGAAATTAGTTTTTTCTCTTCATTCAAAGTGAATTCATATACAGGTGTATCCGTACACAAATAGATTACGCACCCAATCAAATTTTTTCAATTCATACTTTAGCTCACACTCTCTCTCTCTATATATTTATTTATTTATCTTGATGGAATTTTCAATCGATAATAAAATACATTTTAAAGCGCTCAATTGGGCTGAAATTTTATATACATGATTATTTTGGATGACAATACTGTAATTTAATTATAATTAATAAAAATGAATTGATTAAAACTATTTATTCAAAGAATTACAAATTCATCTACGTTGGCATCATTTTTGGCGACTTAGCGACCCTTTTGGGGACTTGCGTCGAAACTTTAAAAATCCCCCCCCCCCCACGTTTTAAAGAATTCAGTTGAACTGAAATTTTATAGACACGATTGTTTTGGATAACAATACGATACCTTAAGGATAATTAATAAAATTCAATTACCACTTAATGCTGTGATTCTGTCCTATGTATATACATATGTATACTAATTGTAACTATTTAATAAAAAGTAGGTAAAATAAAATTTTTCTTTGTTGATCTAAGTAGGAATTGACTTAATTTTTTTTTATATTACTTGTTTTTTATATCCTTCTATTTACAAAAGGATACCACGAACACGCTTAGTTTATTTTTATAAAACAGCCGAATGATTTGGTAGCAGATTTTATTTTTTTCACACAGAGTATAATTGATAATTTTAAAAAAGTTTGATGGCACACTTAAGTCCCGCGGCACGGTGGTTGAGAACCACTGCACTAGATTACAGACATGTTACAGCGGGTTAAGAACTGCATAGAGTACGAAATTATATTATTTGAATTGATAAGTGTCAAAAAAAAATTTTTTTTTTAATGAAAATGAATATTTGTTGCTTTTGTAAGAAGTTTCAAGCCAAAGGAGAATTTTTTGAGTGCCTCAACACAACGAGTCTTTTATCACTATATGTTCTAATGTGGATGGATGCCTTCCGAGCAACGGGGAATGTCTCCAAAGAAAGGGAAGGACATTCGAAGACCGTTAGAACAGCTGAAAATATGGAACGAGTTCGTGTGTCAATTCAGACCGATCTGTGGCAATGATCCTTACCCACTCTCCAAGAAAGGGATCTTGACCACGTGTGGTTCTAACAAGATGGAGCCTCAGCCCACACCTCTAAGGTTTTCATGTGTGTCTTAAGAGTAGCCTTCCCCAAATGACTGATGTCCCTGCAAGGGAACGTAAATTGGCCTGAGCGCTCATCTGATTTATCCCCTCTTGATTCTTTTCTGTATGCTTATCTCAAGTCCTTGATTTGCAAAGATCGCTCCAAGACCTTGGAAGACACATGAAACAAAATCTGAGCCAAAATTGACAATACTTTGGTCCAGTGTTACTCAAACTGTGGGGCGCACCCCCCTAGGGGGTCGTGATAATCTTACGAGGGGGCGCGAGTATATTGAAAAGTCAAAAACAGTTTATTTACAAAAAAGTTATTGATTTATAGAAAGTAAACAAACAAAATACATAAAAAATAAAATATATATTTACACTGATATATATATATAATACACTTATAAATATATTAATACTGCAGAATGTGTTTTATAATTAATTTAACAATACTAAGTTAGAAAAAGTTTAATAATTACCAAAGACCCCATGGGCTTGTCCTATATAAAATTATATGCAGAAATTAACACTTATCTTTAATTTGTACGGTTTATAATTAATGCTTTAAATGCCAATTAATAATTACTCGTTTCGCTCCGCAATACCACCGTTTAACAAGTAAGCAAGCGAATGTGGTGTATTTGGGGGTAGGATAGAAAAGGAATAAATAAGCAAATCTTCTGAAATAAGTAAAATCCTTCGTAAACACTGTCAAGGTTATTTTATTGCATTCCAAAGCCTCCGGAATATAATTTTATGAATAGAAGTTCACATAAAAGATCGTACTTCGGAAAGACGTATATATACATCCGGGTCAATTAACACACTGTCTGAGCAAGACCTTTATTTACGTCGGCTGCACTTAATAGGTTAAAGTCGTATTGAAGGCTTAGAGTCAAAGTGTAGTACTATTGAATTTAATACATCGTTATTGTATTGGGGAGGGGGGGGGGCGGGATGAAAAGAATAATTGAACATTGGGTCACTAACATTGAAAGTTTGAGAAGCACCGCTTTGGTCGATATGCTTGAAAAAAGGACTCAGTTTTCGAAAGGGACAGTATCAGTGTTTTGATAACGGAAGGCGACATTTAACAGACAGTGTGTTTAAAACTATGTAAATTGTGAAATGTCCAATGTTGTGTGGTCGGCGGAATAAAACAATAAAGTCGAATGAAACATGTAGAGACTCTGTACGAGACAACACGAGGGTCACTGGAGAAGGAATGTCATTTTGAATCTCGATCAAATGACGAAGGAGACACCTGAGCTGGCATCCCATCCCGGATCCACCACACTACGCCGACGGGAGGACTCTGAACTACGCAGGGTCGTTTTTAACATCCCCGGCGCCCTAGGCACTTCAGTAGCTGCGCCCCCCTATTTACAGAGCAGCCTCTTCCTCCTTCAGTTCTTACTTTTCCTGTTTTATTTCGGGAGGGATTTTCCCTTTCTTTGTTTTGGCAGTTTGAATAGTGTTTCCATTATTCACCACCCATGAACCCGCCGTGTTATGGACTGACAGTCGTAAGGAAACAATATAGTGGTATGGTTTGGCCACTCTTTTTCGTTTCTTACTTTACTGTATCTTGGACCACCACCCTTCTGTAAAAAAATATGGTAAATTAATGAAGTCGTTTGCAATTACAGTATAGAGTATACATTGTTGTATAAACAGTTTTCAACTTGTTAATTTCATCTTTTTCATCGCTTTACTATCTTTTGCTTTTTGACATCCTTATCCTTTGTTGAGTCACTGTCATTGTACTTGTACAATGAAGATTTTCTACGAAAAACGAATGATTTTATCGAGAAAATCATTAATAACTTCATTGTAATCAATTTCCATTGCAATATCCTTTTGAGTTCATCGCAACATCAAACTGTTAAACTTTTCATTTTCCATAGTAGTCTTCTTTAGTACTTCAGCCTGTACTCTCTTGAGTTCAGAAATGTTTCTCTTACAATTCGCTAGTCGGTGGTACGTTCGCAGTAATTTTAATTTTTTTCTCTTTTTTCACCCTCAAATTTTTTGCGCCCCGCTTACGCACGCGCCCAGCGTGCCTTAGAGGAAAAGCTGCCCTGGAACTACGACAGATTTAGCGTTTATTAGCCCCTCTACTCAGCGGATTCTCTGCGACGCTATGACTTGAATTCATGACACGCCGACCACGAGTTCGTACCCATCACCACAAGGCTGCCTCGACCAGAAGCCTTCAGTCTCTCCAGGACACAAACCTCAGACTCTACAGAAGCAATGCTGGCCATGACCCATTGGCTCTACAGTGGTCACAAATAAATAATAGGTTTCATGACCTGATTTTTCAATCTCGTGAATGATTTATTATAAAGAATTTTTACTGTGCAATTTAATTAGCATAATTTTACTAATTACATATTTTAATCTCCGAGTGGAATAATTTTTACAACCTGACCCATCAACAATTCAGCAAACCTACTCAAATATGTGTTCATACATCAGCAATTGCTATTTTTAAGGTATCCGACTACGTTCGGAACCGTGATTTTGCAAAAGCGTATAAATGGATAATATTTATGAGATTTAGTGTGTCACTTAGATTAAAAAACGTATAACGATATATATTATTATCAAAGTAAAAGAATGATTTAAGTACAATATTTTGACAAAAAATGAAAATAGAATGATCAACTTTCAAAATTTTCTCCTTTTGTGAATAATGCTTCAATTATATAATAATATTTTGCCTGAATATAGCTCAGACCTCTGTACAGAGGCTGAACTAGAAGTTTTGAAATAAACAACTTAGAAGTGGATTTATCCATATTTTATTACAACAGAGGAGAGAAATTTTAAGAAAAAAAACGCCGATAATTATTTCAATGGGTGGTAACACTGAAAATAATGTGAATTTTTCAAAAGTCCTAGCTCAGACTTTCTGGAGAAGTCTTTACTTTATATAAGCAAAATATTATTATTATAGAAGTATTTTTTACAAAAGGTAAACGTTTTGAAAAAAAGATTATTCTACATTAATCTTTTGCCAAAATATTGTATTTAAATAAGTTTTTTTTTGTTATGATGTTCTTAAAACAATTTTATACATGTATTCTAATCTAAGTGACACTAAATATCATGAAAATTATCCATTTATGCGCTTTTTTAAAATCACGACTCCGAACGTAGTCGGATACTCAAACGCAAACTATTGCTCTACTGAAGCAGTCTCCTATGTTTAAGTAAATGATACATTATTGAAGTTTCTCGAAACAAAAACGCGCTCGTGTGTGACGGTATCGAGATCACGTGCGCACATGTTCATTGCCAGATGTCCTGTCGTGTCACAAGCCTCCAGAGGATGTATCGTGCCATTAAACACCAAAAAACTGAGTATTATTCTGGGTCACCTTTACATTCGCTCTTAATGAAGGTAATCAAGTTCAATACCGAGCTTCTTTTTTTTTTTCTTCGTCCACGTAAAAGAGGTAGTAACGCCTTCACGATGAGCTGTTGCCACTGCAAGATAGAAAATAAAAGCATGCATTTTCTAATGGTTTCGGTTACAGTTTACACACTGTTGAACAATAGGGTTTTCTCTTTTTTTTCTTTTTTCTTTTTTTAGTCTTTTTATGGCGGTAGGTGTCCATGCTCGCGCCTTTAATCGATTTTTAATTCGTCGGTTCAATTCTTTTTCTGTTTTCGTCCGTTGGAAAATTTTGAGGTGATCAAAAGGAAAATGACACAGTTTCTTCCTATGGGATCAGAGTAGTATTTTTTTCCCTCCTTCTTTTTTGTCACTTACTTAACCTTGATGATGGAAAAAAATTCACAAAAGTTCTAAAGCCGAATGAATCTATCAGAAACGAAAAAGGAAATTGTTCTCCTTTTTTATTGCTCTTTAAAAATAATTTAGAATGCATTAGCTTATATTTCTAGAAATGCAATAAATATTCTTTTTCTTATATATAAAAGCTTTAACGACCGTTATTATAATTTCAAAATTTATATTGAAATCGGAGACCATGTAATATAAACATGGTTTCCTTCGGAGTAATTTATTCTATATAAGGATATATTTAACCCTTAATTATTTTCAAATTCTATAGGTATTAAATTTAAGTATATAATCGCAATAACTACAGATTTATTAAGTTTTTTTTAAATTTCTAATGTGGACTGCGTATTGGTGATTAAGCATAGCAGACCTAGAACTTTCCTTGTGAAAGCTGATATCTCTTTTTAGTGCAGCACCCTATAGGCGGATACCAATCGCCACAGGTAATTTTGACGCTCACTTTCCTCTCTAGAGGGAGGCACCTGCGCTCTGACGATGCGAACCTGCATTAGGCTTTAATTTTGCCGAGTGCATCCAAGCCAAACAGACACTCTAGGGATCTTTTACGTGCCGCATAACCATACGACATAGCCACTGTCGATATTCTGCATCAGCAAAATCCACCGACCCGCAACCTTGGGTGCAGAGGGCGAGCGACAAACCAACCACTCCACCCAGCCGGGGATTTCTTAAGGTATCCGACTACGTTCGGAACTGTGATTTTAAAAAAAGCACATTAAGGGATAATTTGCATATTTAGTGTCACTTAGATTAGAATACATGCATAAAATTGTTTTAAAAAACTTATTTAAATACAATATTTTGGCAAAAAATCAACGTAGAATAATCTTTTTTCAAAACTACCTTTTATAAAAAATACTTCTATAATAATAATATTTTGTGTGTGTGTGTGCTTATATAAAGTAAAGACTTCTCCAGAGAGTCTGAACTAGGACTTTTGAAAATTTCACATTATTTTCAGAGTTACCACCCATTGAAATAATTATCGGCGTTTTTTTCTTAAAATTTCTATCCTCTGTTGTGTTAAAATGTGGATAAATCCACTTCCAAGCTATATATTTTAAAAATTCTAGTTCAGCCTCTGTAAAGAGTTCTGAGGTATATACAGGCAATATATTATTATATAATAGAAGCATTTTTCTCAAAAGGAAAATGTTTTGAAAATGGGTCATTCTGTAGGTTCACTTTTTGTCAAAATATTGTACTTAAATAATTTTTTATTGTAATACTATTCTTAAAACAATTTTATATCCGTTTTTTAATCTAAGTGACACTATATAAATCTCATAAATATTATCCATTTATACGCTTCTGAAAAATCACGGTTCCGAACTTAGTAGGATACCTTACGATATCCCTGTCGTCTTGTATAGTACAGATTTTTATAAAAGTTTTAGTGTCCTATTTTTCGCATAGGTTCAAAAATGATGTATTGAGTCCTAAGTACATGATACCTACAATGGTACAAACCTAAACTGAATCTTTTTTTCCATAAAATATTTATTTGAAGCACTGCTGAGGAGTTTTGGAGAGTGAGATGCCAGCCCAGTTGTTTTTGTTACTTTACCGTGGTTCAAAATTACGAGAGAGGTCGTCTCCTTCACTCAGTTCTCGTGGGCCTTCAAAGTGCAACGTTAATAAGCAATCAAACAATCCTGTGCAAAAAAGTGTCTGTTTTAATGTTTTATCGCAATTCAATGTATTTTCCCTATGATTCATGTCGCTTAAAAGGCTTTATTCTTTGTATAACGCATGATAAAACATCTATCATTATCTTTGGTTTTTCCTGGAAAATACGCAAGAGGATATTCTCCCGATATTGTCCCACACAGCATTCTCTCATTCCCAAAACTTCAAAGACCATTGATAAGTTTGAGATTCGACAACACAAATTGCATAATACGAAAGCCGGGAATATGTTTTCGAAGTCCAGTTTAACAATGCCGGTTTTTAAAAGGTAAAACGCTGGGGGAAATATATAGTTCTGAATGGTGAATATGTACAGAAATCTCAGGTGAAACAAAAATAAAAATTAAGTTTATAGACCTCAATTATTTCAGTAATAATTAAAACTTTTTTTTCTCTAATGGGGCTGCTGATTGGTATTTTTTACCTTTGCAGATCTAGTACATTCACCAAGAGATGGTGTCACTTTTTAGAGTGGCACCTTATATGCGATATCAATTTCCGCAAGCAATTTTGACGCTCAGTTTCCTGAGAGGAAGACACTTGAACTCTGACAATTCGAAATTGTACTTAGGAATTTAATTTTTCCGAAAGCACCCAAGCCAAACGGTCACTCAAGGGATTTTTTACATGCCGTATGATCATACAACAATGATGCTGCCGATTTTCTGCATCATGAAAATCCACCGTCTTTGGCCGGGTTCAATCCCGCAACCTAAGATGCCGAGTGAGTGAATATTTCCGTCGCACTGTTCAGCTACACGAGGGCTTTTGGCGACTGACTTCGTCATTTTGAATTATGGTCAAGTGACGAGGACGACACCTGAGGTGGCACCTCCCTCTCCTAACAACCACTCTACAACAAAGGGAGGACGTTTGAGCTCTCGATAGATATAATGTGCATCGCGCCCCTACATGGCGGGTCTTTATTGGTACTGGGCTCTAACTCCCCTGACAAGCCAGCCATAATCCAATACCTTGACTACTGGGCTGCCACGGCCACACCTTAGATGCAGAAGGCCAGCGACAAACCAATTTTGCCACCCAGTCGGCTATAATTAAAACTTTACGACACCCTTGCTTAATGTGGATAATGGATAATCAAAACTAGATAAAGTGGTCATTTAAGTAGATTAAATATCCTTCTCATTCCTCTCTCATTGTTATCCAAGAACTGCTGCCTTAAATAATTCAGCACACACACAGTTCAGAAGGTTGTACATTATTTAACATGATGCGAAATAATGGTTAATGACGGCAGGCGTTTTATTTTTTTAATTGAACTATACGTGTCACTTACCAAGGAATTGTTCTTGATAAATGCCCCAGACTGCTTATTTCCCACATATTAATGAAGGCGTGAGAAATTAATAACAATTGAAAACAAATCTAAAACTAAACCAGGAAAATTGTTAAGAAAAGGTAAAAAAGAAAAAAAAATTGAGAACTTTCAAGTTTTCGTTTGCTTCGATCACGGTCTAGATACGATGAAGGTACAGAAACGACTGAAATATCGTTTCAATAATATTTGAAGATCATTCTGTCCAAGAGAGACAAAAAAGAACAAAGAAAAAAAAAAGAAAGCTAAATGTTTCCTGGCAGAAAGGGTCATCGCTTTGTTCTTTTCCATATCCTTCTATTGGAGTAATAGAATCAGATGGCGATGTTTGACACCTGTATCTGAAACAGAGCAAGACATCCACACTCATTTTCTTCTCAATGAGTGGAGGTCTGAACTGTCAAAAACACATCCACAGGTGTCAACGTTCGAAAAAAAAAAAAAAAGATCGCGGAAACAGATAATGGACATTGCGGACATTTCCTTTACCTTCTTTTCTTACCTCGCGTTCGAAATTAATTTTTCAATTGAATTCTTGTTTTTATTTATCAAGTTGTAGTTTATATATATATCATCTTTCGGTAGTTGTCAAGTTAAAAAGAGACAGCAGGAAATACGTCTATGACAAAAAGCTGTCTTCTACTGGTTAGTTAAAAATAATCAAAAATATTGTAGTGTTTTTTCAATTTTTATTTAAAAAGTAAATATTTTTCTGCTTCTCAAAAAAATACATACATGTATATATATATATATTTCTACGGTTCAAGCCAAGGGATCTAATAAAAAAAAAAGTGAACGAGAGAGATTTTTAATTTTTTCGGTCATTTTTGTCTTTTAAGTGGATTTTTTTTAAAGCAGATTGCGTATATACTAACCGCTCCCCAACCAAACTTTGCTGGGTATTTTATGATAATGTACTACACGATATACATATAAAAATCTTCGCATTAAGGCTCCGATTGTATTAAAAAACATCTTTATAGCCCTCACCCTTGATTTAAAAAGAACAAGACTTGTGTGAATATTAAAACGGAATATGTTTATCTATTAGGTCCCTGTAACCCCACCCTTTGTGAATCCATTTTCACAAAACTTGTTCTTTGCAAATCTCTGCTCAACAAAAGAAATATGCTTGCCAAATTTCCAATTTGTAGGACTAATAGTTCAAACACCGGAATTTTTATTTTTAATACCTCCGCAGGATTCGATTTCTTCAAAAGCCCTTCTTTAAACTTTGCCAAATCAAAAGGTGTCATCAGATGCAGTTATAGTTTCATAAATATGAGTTGGAACAGTTTTAAAAACGCCATTCACGGTCTTTTCATACTGAACTTGTATTCCTTCGTGCTGGAATCATATAACTAACTGGTCAATGATTTGCCGGGATAGCTCTTAGTAAATCCTGCAGTCCCTTCTACGGGAAAGTAAATATTTCTGTATTTTAAGGTAGTCTGGCAAGAGATACAGCCCGGTTAATTGATTAAGAATAATATCACTCACACATTCAACAAGAATTTTTCTTGGTGCTTTATTCCCCAACCTTTTAATCGTCACGGACCGGTCAACGTTGGATAATTTCACCGCGGACCACTGAGGAGGTGGACGCGCGTTGATTTTTTTATATTTTAGATTACTTTGATTTAATAATTTTATTTTAATTGTATTTAAACGTGCCTTCAGAATAAAATATAGATACACCACAAAAATGAATATAAAGTGATTTAACAAGGAATATAAAGTGATTTTCATAAAAAGTAATTCAAACCCAAGAAAAAAAAATGCCGCAGTAAATAAAATGGAAATAATTTAATGTTTCTTGTGCGGACCAGTAGTATTTGATCCATGGACTGATCCGCAGACTGGGGGTTGGAGACCCCTGCTCTAATGTAACAAATACATTTAATGCGACTCGCATGACTGTTTTTTATATTAAATATGCCAAATTATGAAAAGGTTACCTTGTCCGTAGACAAAACAAATGCTACAAATTCTGCCTGTTGTATGTTCTGCTGCATCCACAATTAGTCAAGAAGAGAGAGAGATTTCGTGCTAATTACTCTTTAGAGGAAAGATTCTTGAAAAAGCTATTAAAGACAGCTCTAAGTCATCGTGCTAAAAGTTATCCGTAACCTTCAACGTTTACTTGATAGTCGTTGAAAAATGGATAAAAATGTTAAGTTCCAATAGCAAGTTGGACCGTTAGGTTCTACAACAGTTCATTAGAGATAAACGGGACATGAAAATATGTGTGTGTTCCCATGCATTTTCGGTTTCAAAAATGAATCACTCTGGAAAGAATGGCTGAATTTCGACCTTTCAATATGATAACGTCCCCCTTGTAGAATTATCACACTTCCCTAGGAGGGGCGCTCCACAGTTTGAGAAACGCTGGCCTAGATTTATAAAACATAAAAATGTTAATGACAACTATAACCTTGAAAGCAGGAATATTTACGAAAGAAAAGTTATCAAAATTGAATCGAAAAAAAAAATAATTAATAAAATTTATAATATTCTGAAATTCAGTCCTCAGAGTGAATCAGAGTATTAATGAGTGTTTAGCAAAATTTAAAAGAAATGCAAATTCGCGTAGGTTGCGCCTCAAACTAACGTAAGCCGAACGCTTTCGTCTTCCGACGTTGTGGCGTCTGTCTGGTGTCTACGAGTATTATCTTGTTACATTTTGTTCAGTAAGAAAAAAGAAAAGGCAGATCATCTTCTTTAACTGTGCTTACGAACTTTCAAGATTAAAAAATATACTCTCAACTCCTATATATAACTTAAATCCCTTTAAAGTACTTGACTGGAGTAGTCTGAGCTCTTTGTACCTAAATCAATGGTACCAGAGAGGGAAAAAAATTTCACATTATACACAAAATATTGTAAGAGGCCTTGGTAACCCAGTGGTCATGGTCACGGATTCGTGGCTGACTTGTCATGAATTCGAGCCTCAATGCTACTGAAAGCCTGTCGTGTAGAGGAGATGATGCACGTTAAAGTAGAGATTGAAATTTTTCCCGAAGGCATGGTGTGGAAATTCGGAGAGGGGTGCCACCGCAAGTGTCTGTGTCACTTGACCATGGTTCAAAATGATGAGGTCCATCCCCAATTATCTTTAGTGTTATTTTAGTGAAAGATAGTTAGATTAACTTATAACACTATGCAGAAACACGAGGGGTATTGGTGACCGACCGCGTCATTTTGAAACTTCGTCAAGTGACGAAGGCTCTCCTAATTACCACACCAACGGGGGAATATTGCACCATGACAGATTTAACGTGACGCAGCTCCATTTACACGACACCGAACCCTCCAGCCAAGAGTTCGTGACCATAACCATTTGGCTCGATTTATTTTCTTCTTTACAAACTCATCTTTTTCGGTTTATGTTAAGGTATACGAACACGTTGAAAACGACCGAATTCGGTGAAGACAGATATTTTTGTTTTTTATTTTATTAAATAGAGATATCTTTTGGATTTACAAAACATAATTTATTTTGTTTTTATACTACCTAGAGGCCAAGTTACAACCAATTTTATAAAGTTACAAAAACTGGAAGTGGGTCTTTGATCTACCAGAGAAGAGTGGGCATTTAAATTCCTTAAAATCTTTAATGGCGAGTCTGATAACTCAAAAAGTTACGAATGTATTTCTATAAAACTTTTTAAACCTGATATTTATGTTATTTTCTACAGAATGTACTAAAATATTTCTTATTGTATGAATACTTTTTGAGTTATGGCTTGTTATTTAAATAATGGTCTCATAAAGAATGTCCCATTTCTTATTATGTTTACTCTCACAATCAGCTATAAAATTTTGAAATTTTAATAAAACATTAAAACTTTAGCATATTTTCTAGATAAATGCATCTAATTTGTTTTAGTAATACTCTTACTAATATAAGTTTATTACTTTTTTCTCTAACTGCTTTGAAGTTTTTCAAAAATATTGCTAAAATTTCACTTATAATTGTGATTTTTCTAAAATTTAAGTAATTTATTTTAAATATTGTTAGTTAATATTAGTATTTCTTGGTATTGAGTCCTAATAAAGCATTTATAATGTTTAAATATGCTATTTTGTTAAAAAGTACTCCGAACGTGTTTAAAAAGTTCATCTAATAAAAGAAAAAAATTAACAATATAGATTCACTCCTATAAATAACGAATACACATTAGTAAATTGGTGCGTTATAGATTCCCTACCACCAGTATGGGAAAAATCCCATTTTTCTACCTAAAGAGAGTGATTGAAAAGGTCTTTTGAATTATTTTATAAATGGGATACATTTTCTCTGATTTTTAATAACTATCTCCTTATTATTTGATATGTTAAAGCAGAGTAATGTGAAAAACTTCATAGTTCAAAACTTATGTTATTTACCATTATAATGACCTAAAATAATTATTTTACTTCTTTGAGAATTACCTTTTTTCCCCTTTATCCTTGATATTCATCTCTTGTAAACACTTCTTAAAGTAGCTCACATTTATGGTACACAAAAAATAATTGTGATTACAGAATTTAAACTATGTTTTTTTTTATACGGGTAATATTTTCTTGATTATGTTGTGTTTTCTGCATATTCTTTATATCATTTAAAATAATTTTTTCTTCATGGTGAATTATTATACACACACATTTTTTTTTTTGCTTTCCTTCTTTCAAGTTCAAAGATTTTTTTTATAAAATATTTTTAAATTATTATTTTTACTCTGATTTAACATTTTTATATATATAAAGGAATTCATCCTCATTATTGATTTGCTAAAAATACAATTTTTATTGACCAATATATTCTGTGTATTGATTTATTTCATTTTACGGGAAAATTTGAACTCTTCGAAAGAATTTTAAATAGTGAAACGCGAAAGAAATAGACCCGGGAGTTAAGAAGGAATGCATAGTTATATTAACATTTGAATGTGTGCTAGAACGATAAATAATGTTTATTCCTTTTCAACATATTGCTTACAGTTATCTTATTTTAGATAATTTAAATCGATGTTTGTAATAATTTTTCTGTCTTCTTAATATAATCTGCATTAATTTTTTTTTTACATACGTGATGATGTTTATAAAATAAAAATATTGTTTTTCATCAGTCTATAGATTTTGCTACTCTACATTAAAGAATTAAAAATGTGAAATTAGTTTACATAAAGTTCTCGATTTAAAAAAAAAAGACTATTTCTAAAAGCTTTTTTTTTCTTGGAAAAAATATGTTGTCTTTAACTAAAAGTCATCCAATCTCTATAAGATTAACATTGAAAACTTTTTAACTCTAACGACATTCCTTTATTTTAAAAGTAACAAGGCTGACAAGCTCCTTGGATTGAAAATTATTTATTGATGAAAGCATTGCTATTATTCTAGAAAGTTTTTCTGTTTTAAAAGTGTTTATTACTGATTCAATTCCAATATCTTAAATAAAACATTGTGCTTTTAAATTCGAGAAAATCCGAATAATATTCATATACATCTTTTATTTAAAATTTTGATATTGTATTTAAAATGGCTTTTGGTTTTGAAGGAAATACTATTTCTCAAATCGATTTTCTCAAATTGTTCATAAATCAAACCATCCAATAAAACATCCCAATGAGATATTATTTTTAAGTTTACAAAAAAAAAAAGTGTTTTTTTCCTTTTGTGAGTATTTTTCAAAAACAAAAATTCTTCCTTTTCAATCCAGCATGAAATGTGAATGTGGAAAATGTTTGATATTCAGCATTACGTGTGTGTAGAACCATTTCAGTATATTCTCCTTTCTTTTACTTTTTTTGTGAAGATTTTTAAATATATATATATTAATTTTCATGCGCTAGAGCAGTTTTCACGCCTCAATAACTGCATTCAAAATCGACACTTGAGTGATTGTTCATTAATGTCGCAATATAAAGAAACACTAGGGTTAGTGGCGACGAATCTCGTACTTTTGAACCATGGTCATGTGACGAGGATGACACCTGAGCACCTTAGGAGAGGGGGTCCTCTCCTAACTACCACACCACTTCAACGGGAAGGGTTTGAGCCTCGACAGATTTGATTTGAACCAGCCCCTCTACACGGCGGAGGCGGTCATGAGGACATGACAAGCCAGTCACGAGCTCGTGACCGTAACCACTAAGCTACCGAGGCCGGTCAAAACTGGTCAATAAATTAAGACCATCTTATTGGATTCTTTGGATCACATCTGTTAAATAAGAAAATTTATTTGCACCAACATAGCTTATACAGGGAATGCGTGAGTGAATATTAAGGTCACACTGTTCAGCTACTCGAGGGCTTTTGGAGACGGATCTCCTAATTTTGAACCATGGTCAAGTGACGAGGACGACACCTGAGCTGTAACCCCCTCTCTTAAGCAACGGGAGGACGTTTGAGCTCTAGACGGATTTAATATACATCGCTCCGCTACACGATGGGTCTTTAGTGGTACTAGGCTCGAACTCATGACATGCCTGCCATAATCCGATACCTTGACCTCTGGGTAACCGCAGCCCTCAACTCACAGGGAGAGTGTAAGGTCTTGGGATCACATATTTAGTTCAAATTTTGTAGGATCGTAGATTTAGTTTCCTTGTTGATGCACATATATGTGTGTGGTTATACGGGTCACTACTCAATAGTTTTTTTTAAAATATTTGCAATTGAAGATGCAATTCACTCGTTAAATTCAGTTCTGTAGCAATTACACGTAATACTGTACTAATTCGATGTGCAGGATGCTTTTCGAAATTATGTTACATTTTCTTTTATGACAAGTTTCACCATTGTACGGACATTGAGGGGTAAGAAGCTAGCCATACTTTTTATACTAATTCTGTTAAATGTTTTATTTATTGTTTCCTTTCACAATTTATTGTCTCTAGGTACAATTTTTTAACTAGCAGCTAAAGGGCTTTTCTTCTGTTCTTTTTGCGAAATGCTTTTGTTGTTTTGTTATAAATACAACCTCTGACAATAAAGTTCGGGGAATTGAGTCAGAACGGCCGATCTGGCAATGCTGGCGAAACAAAACGCTGGACATGTGTAGTGTCAGGTGTTGACCATCGGCCCCCACTGTTGTTCAGTTGAGCGTCGTTTGTGTTCCGTGTAAGACTTCTTTTACAAAGTGCTTGTTTAGTGCGTTGGTTCCTAACTGAGAACAGGAAAATGAATGAGCATAAGATCCATTTAAAGTTTTGTTTTAAGCTTGTCAAAACACAGAAACTTATTCGATGTTGGTACGTGTTTATAAAGATCAAAGCGCTGTCCATGAAGTGTGTGTACAAGTGGATCGCTCGTTTTCGGGAAAGCCGGGAAAGTATTTCTGACAACCCCCGCAACGAAAGATCGGAGACCTCCGTCAGTGACGGAAACGTTGAGAAAGTGAGTAAATTAATTACGAAAGATCGCCGATTAACTATGTGCATGATAGGTGGACGATGAATGCTGCAAGGTGCATTGAAATTTTGACCTATTTCATGTGAAACGGCTAAGCAGGAAGATTCAGAACAAGATTCGTGGTTTTTCTTTTTATTCCCTACAATGCTCGCCTTCCCACAGACACTATCGCCAAACAAAAAGGGAGAGGTGAAAATTGAAAATTCTCGCGAAATCTCAATCCTGCAGTCTTCTCCCACGATTCAAACTCGCTTTGAAAGAAAAGAGATTTGACGATATTTCCGACATTCAACGAAAGGTGACGAGGCTTTAGAACTCTATCCCAAAAGAAGACTTCTTGCAAAGTTTCCTGGACATGTATATCAATTCTCAGCGGTGCATAGTTATGGGAACATCATCCCCATGTTACTATCCATTTCAAAGGATAGTAAGGTTTAGTTAATACACTCATGGACAAAAAAATTAGCGAACCAAGAAATAACTGCGGGATCGTAACGAAACTTGGCATGAAGGTACATATCGGAGAAATATGCAAATGACTAGAAATGCAGCGTGATTGCGCATTACGTATAGCCGGTAGAAGGCGTTTAACCTCCTTCTCCGTGGAGTATAAAACAGGTAACCAAAGCTTGTTTGAGTGTGCTGAATCGTTTACAAAGCAAGATCTGAGGTAGACATGCCCTTATGCCGTTTTCGAAGACAGTATGAGCAGCTGTCGCAGTTTAAGAGGGGGAGAATCATCAGCATGATAGAAGTGGGGTAGTCAGCTAGGCGAGTAGCTCATCAATTAGGCCGCTCTGATTGTGTTGTGAGGAGGTGTTGGGACCAGTGGATCCGAGAGACGTCATTTACATGAAGACCAAGCTCAGGACACCCTCGACAGACCAATCGTTGAAAAGACCGTCACATTGTAAGAAATGCACCCGTAGAGCCAACTGCTTCATCGGCCTCCATCCAGGCACAGGTAGCACCTTCACTAGGGGTCCCTGTGTCTTCACGAACCATACGAAGGTGCCTGGCTGAAGGACATTTGGGATCGCGGTGCCCATTACGTGTGTGCCCTTGACGCCCACCTATCGACGCCTCCGTTTGGAGTAGTGCCGTGCACGAGGAAAATGGAGTGCAGTGGAAGGGAACCAGGTCGTCTTTAGTGACAAATCCAGGTTCAATCGCAGCAGTGTTGACAATCGTATTCGTGTGTGGAGATCCCGTGGTGAACGCCCCAATCCTGCCTTTGCTTTACAGCGACACACCGCTCCCACAGCTGGTGTGATGGTATGGGGTGCCATTGCCTACAATACATGGTCACCCCCAGTATTGATGCGTGACATCATGACAGCTCAGCGGTATGTCCATGACACCCTGCAACCACCTGTGTTGCCATTCATGCTACGGCTCCCAAGAGCCATTTTTCAACAAGACAATGCTCGGTCTTACACGGCAAGGGTGTCACAAGACTATCTCCGCACTGTTACTACCTTTCCTTGGCCTGTCCGATCTCCAGATGTGTCTCCAATTGAGCCTATCTGGGATCATTTGGGACGGCGAGTTGGGCATCCCACGAGTTTGAACGAACTAGAAGAAAGGTTACAGCAAATATGGAACGAAATGTCTCAAGACATCGTACAGAACTTGCATGCCTCAATGCCCGATCGTATCGAAACATGCTTTCGCGCTAGAGGGGGTTCAACAGGGTATTGAATCCTGCGTTCTTTTGCTTTTTTTCTGAAATAAATTATTCTTTTTCTTTGATTTTCTAATCATTTACTTAAATCAAAGTAGTCATTACGTATGTAAAATCTCATTTCATTTTGACGATTAATTCTTGGTGCGCTAATTTTTTTGTCCATGAGTGTATTTTACCTACGTTAATGTTATAAGACTATTCACCGAACTTTATTGTTAAAGGTTGTATATTATTATGTACTTACACGAATAATAATAACAATCAAAATTCTTATAAGGTTTCTAGTCCTTAAAGACATTTCTTTTCCAATTTATTTAAACGCCATTATGTTACATATGTAAAAAAAATAGACGTAAATTAAATAAAAGTTATTCACCCTCCACAGGGACTCGAACCCGGCTGTCAATGACAAAGAATGCCGATCCGTTGCTGCTACGCTAAACCCATTAAGTGTAATCGTTTGCTGTAGTACTGAATTTAACGAGTGAATTGCATCTTCCACATTGCAAATATCTAAAACATTATTTTGAGTAATGGTCCCTATAAAACCCTATATCTTCATCAACAGGGAAACTAAATCTACCATCCTACGAAATTTGAACTAAATCCCTGACCCCAAGCCCTTGCACTCTCTAGGCAAGAAAAAAGTGTGACGAAAGCTAACTTGTGTAGAATTTAATAAACAAAATAATTTGTGTGTGTCCAGAGTGGCGCACACAAGGAAGGGGGGGCTATGGGCCCCAGACACCCCCCATAGCCCTTGATTTTTTTTCAATTGGTTATAATCCTATGTATATATTACTTAAAATTTAATTATATATTTGTTATTAATAATTAATTTTATTAATTAATGTTAATTATTTATTCAATAATTAATTTTGTATTGTTTTTGTTCCCGAAAATCAACAAAATCAGAAAAATATGTTGGGCGACGTATTGGATCATGATACCAAAATGATAGACTTTCGACCCTAAGCCCCCTCCCCTTGAAAACTTTTTGTATGCGCTACTGTTTGTGTCCACATGTGTAAATGTAATCTACATTTAAAAACTATTATATAACAATATTGATAACACAATAAATTTTCAAAAAACATACAAATAATACATTATTGAAGTGCTGGAACTACATTGGTCGGAATAAAAGTCACGTGCGGTACGTCCAAGCTATGGTGACGGACGCGAGTAAATCCACCGCTGTCACGTGTCCATTGAATGGTCCTTCACTAGGTAGTCATGGGTCATTGAGAACTGCAGTTAGGATTGGAATTAGCATTCAGATGGAATGGTATCCCTTTTATTTCGCGTGTCAGGGATAGGATGCACGATAGCACTGTATCGATCGTCAGAGAGATAGTCTGGACGAAGTCTCCAATTTCGATGAATCTAGTGTTATTTGTTTCAAGGGGAACCTGTTGATGTATCCTGTTTCATTTATTAGAGATTAGATGATTAAAGATAAAATCCTAACTATTTTCACTCAAGGGGAAGATCATATTTGTTAAATAGTACATCTTATTACTACATATCGTTTTTTTTTTAATATTATTTTATATATGTAAGCAAATAATATATATAAAAAAAATTAAGTCAATTCCTACTTAGATCAACAGAGAAAAATTTTATTTTAGCTACTTTTTATTAAATAATTACAATTATTATATAAATATATATATACATGGGACAGAATCACAACATTAAGTGGTAATTAATTTTTGTGAGAAATTTTTTTTTTTAAAGTTTTAACCAAAGTCACTAAAAATGAAACCAACGTAGCTGTATCTGCAATTCTTTACATAAATAGTTTCAGTCAATTAATTTTAATTAATTATCGTATTTTGACCCAAAACAATATATAGAAAATTTCAGCTCAAATGAGTGCTTTAAAATGTGAGAAAAAAAGTTTTCATGTTTTGACACAAGTCACCAAAAGGGTCGCTATTGTCGTCAAAAAGAATTCCAACGTTGTTGTATTTGTAACTTTTTGAATAATTAGTTTTAATCATTTAATATTTATTTATTATAATTAAATGACTGTATTGTCATCCAAAATAATCGTGTATATAACATTTCAGCTCAATGGAGCGCTTTAAAATGTATTTTATTAACGATTGAAAATTCCACTAAGATAAATAAATAAATATATAGAGTGTGAGCTAATATAGTAGGAATAGAAAAAAAATCTTATATGATTACTGATTACTTTTGGAATTACGTCACTTGAATTAGAAATTACATATAAAGTTGTTTTAAGAATATTACTATAAAAAATTATTTAAATGCAGTTTTTTGGCAAAAATTGAAGAGAGTGGCTTATTTTCAAAACCTTCTCCTTTTATAGAAAATGCTTTACTTTCTAATAATTTGCTTATGCATAGATATGTATAAGCAAATACATATCTATCATGATGATACATGTACAGATCATGAGAGCAAGGAATTTTGAAAAGGTCACATTATTTTCTAAGTTACTACCTATTAAAAAAATATCCGGTGTTTTTTTTTTTAAAATTTCTTTACTTTGCTGTAATACATTAATATATAAATAAATTCATTTATAAATTTTAATTTTTTTTTAAATATTAGTTCAGGCTCTATACAGAAGTTCCACAGCTATGAATAGGAAAAATATCATTGTAAAAGCATTTTTCATAAAAGGAAAATGTTTTGAAAATATGTTACTCTTTTATCTTTGTCAAAAAGTTGCATTTAAATAATTTTTTAATATAATTATAGTTTTAAAAGAATTTTATATGTATAATATAATTCACAAATCACAATAAATATAAAAAAATATTCATTTATATGTTTTTGAAAAATCACGGTTCAAAACGTCGTCCTATACCTTCAAATTTTTTTCTGCTCTTAAAATATCTTTTACGATCCATCGATTCCTTAACATTCCCTGATGCTACTCTGTGCGCTAAATGTTTGAATGTGTGGTCCTCCTACAAACACTGGCTAATCAATTAGAAAACTTTGCATTTGAATTCGTGTTAGGAATAAAGTATACTTTTTCTTTTTTGACGACGACGAGGATTAGACGTGGTTAGAATGCTAGTGTCAGTAAGTTGTAAGTGCTTTTCACGATGAATGAAGTGAAATGAGAAAAACAACAGATCTTTCACCATTTGAAAAAGGGCTCTTTGTTGGTGTCGGTTTAGCGGGGGCCTCGACTTCGAAGACCACAAATCTCACTGGTTTCTCAATTGCGGATATATAAAAGGTTTTCAAAAATGGAAGTTGGAAGACGTAATTGCGGTTCGAGTGCTGCTTTCCAAGGGCGTGATCGGCGTCGTATCCGACGAATCATAAGGCAGAATAGGGACTCTAATGTGCTTCAACTAACACAAATCGTCAACCACGCCTCTTCCCAACAAATTTCAACTCGAACACTGAGCAGAGAATTGCGGAGGATAGGATACATAGTCGGGTGCCTATGAGAAAACTACTCATTTCTGCCCGAAATGCAAAAATTCCTTTGCAGTGATGTCGGGAATGAGTGAGTGAGTGAATATTAACGTTGCATTGTTCAACAACATGAGGGCTTTTGGCGACGGACCTCGTCATTTTGAACCACGGTCAAGTGACGAGGACGACACCTGAGCTGACAAACCCATCTCCTAGCTACCACACTACACCAACAAGGGGTCGTTTGAGTTCTCGACAGATTTAACGTGCATAGCTCCTCTACACAGCGGGTCTTTAGTGGTACTCGGCTCGAACTCGGGACTTGCCAGCCACGATCTGATACCTTGACCACTAGGCTACCGTGGTCACGTGATATCGGGAAAGAAGACACTGAATATCCGAGGATTGGGAACAGGTAATATGGACGGGTGCATCACGCTACACATTATTTTGCACTGATGCAAGATGTCGAATTTGGCTAGAACGGATCCACGAATCCATCTTGTCTTATTCGCACTATGCAAGGTTTTGGTGGACCTAGAGACACTATACATATTGGCAGATCAAGTGCACCTGCAATGTTGCAGTTTTACAGTAATAGTGACGGATACTTCATGGACGATAATGCTACTACACTGCTGGCCACCGTAAATGCAACACCAAGAAAGACAAGAGATAGCACAACAAAATTTATTTTGTAGATAACATGTTGAACAAGTATCAAATGATTAAATTTATAGACTTCTGTGAAATGTGGTTCCTGTCAGAATCAGTGGCCAGAATAGCCGCCATTGTTGGAGATCACCTCTACCACACGCCACAGCATTGATTCAAAGAGACTTTGGATATGTTGGATAGTTTCCACACGTTGCCAAAGTTGATCTGGTGTGGCAGCTGGGGGTGTAATCTGGGTCAATCGTTGAGCAACCATGGACCACATGCTTTCTATCGGTGAAAGATCCGGAGAGCGAGCCGACCAGGAAAGCAGTTCAATCTGGTGATTGACGAAGAACCTTTGGACATGTGGTCACGCATTATCCTGTTGAAATATGGCTGTGGCCAAGCCCTGAAGGTAAGGAAGGACAAGTACCGGCAATGCGTACTAGAGGAGTGCGAGAATGATATCCAATAACGCCCCATACCATAATACCGGGTGCAGGACCAGTGTGGTCGTGCATAACGCAGCTGTTCAGCATCCTCTCTCCAAGGTGTCTCCAGACTCGAATCCGACCATCGTGGTGTTGCAGACAGATGCGTGACTCATCAGTAAAGACAACTTCATTCCATCCTGCCGCCCGCATGCTTCTTTCATCACACCATTGGCGGCGGAGACGTCTGTGGTTCTGCGTCAAGGGTAGACCAAGCAATGGACGTCTTGCGGACAGATCACTCTGCTGTAAACGGCGTCGAATGGTACGCACAGACACTGAATGATGCGTTACTGACTCAATGTGCTGTGCTATGGTTCGTGATGTGACTGAGCGATCCGTCACTGCCATGCGCACAATTTGCCTGTCCTCACGTGAAGTGGTGCACTGAGATGAATGCGATCGACCACGTCAGTCCGTCGTACCTTCCTGCATCCAACGGTCACATATCCGCATTACAGTTGTTTGGTTTCGTCTAACACGACTACCGATTTCCCTGAAAGATAATCCACAGTCTCGGTAGGCCACTATCCTTCCCCTGTGGAATTCGGATACTTGATCAAAAGCTGTTTGCTGTTTTCTACGAGACACAACTGATAGTTTTTTGAAAAAAAAAAACACAAGAAAAACACAATCGCCGAACTTGAAATCGTCGAGATTTCCAAGCCTTAAATAGTGCTTTGAGGTGGCACCACAGGCGCGCGTGATGTGTGTCTGAGCTGAAGTTCTTATCATTTGCATATCTCACCTCCGCTAATGCATGTTGTAAATTTCATGTTATTTGCATGCTTCCTTTTGGGTGTTGCATTTACGGTGGCCAGCAGTGTATATACATCGTGCTAGAAGTGTTCAATATTGGGTCAACGAGCATCAGTCTGACTTCCAACACGTTCCTGGCCTCCGCACAGCCCGGATCTTATCCCCATAGAAAGAATGGGGGATATGATGAAAAGACACATCCAACAGCACTCTACTCTCTGTCATCTAATTAACAAGATCCAAAAAGCTGCATAGCCAAAGCATGGTATTTCTCTGGACGTAAATTAACTCCAGAAGCATGTAGACCTAATTGGCAAATGAATCAGAACAGTTATCTGCGCAAAAGGTAGTTCAATAAAATATTGATCTTGGGTTTCCAATTCATTGGCCAATGTGTGTGTAATATCTAATTATATGTAATGAATTTCAGAACTTTATTGAATATTCTGGGTGCAACTTAAATAAAAATTCACTCAATCAATCAATGGAATAGATTTTACGTTCTCTCTTTATATGAAACTCACGTGTCCCTAGTAAGCTTCTTGCGGTCATCTTTCGATATCGGCTGAAGAATTTAAGACAGAATTATTTCTCGAACTTCCTCCCCCGGTCTCATGATCAGTTACTTACGAGCGACAAAAGGGCAATTAAAACTTCCTTTGTGAAGGTTCAGAAGGAGAGGTGAGGACGCGAAGTGAAGCGAAGCGATCGCTTTTCGTATCGTCTGTCTGCAATCTTAATCATTTGTCATGTCCTTCGTCGATACTGATACACCGCGGTGAGTCGTCAACTGAAGAGAGGATTTTCGGTGGAAGGCAAATGGTTAAAAGTTAACTACTGTCTCCGTCGGCGCATCTTGCGCTCTGTCATTTAAACAATTATCTGATGGCAGTGTTTGAACAAGTCACTGAACCGTGTCTTTTTAAAGGCATTTAATTTTTCAAAATAATAGTAATCATAAAAGATAAGTAAAAGGACAAATGCTGAAATAGAATTCTAATCTTTAGGTAGTCAGGAAGAAAGAGAATTATCAGCGTTCTCAGCCTAAAATGTATTAAGTAAAACAGTACTGCATGAGAAAAAGAATGTATTTTTGAAATTAAAGAACCAAATCTGTTGAAACGATTAATCCATCAGGTAATCATTGGGTATTTATCATCCCTATTTATTTATTATTTTTATTTTAGAACGATAAAGGCACTGAATCGTGGTAGTTAAAAGTAAAAAAAAATGAAATAATGCTAGCATGACGAAAGGAAATTATATTGATTACTCACCGATAAGTCTTGTTGCCACGAAATTGCCTCTGAATTATGCGTTTAGTTTGACTTTTCCCTGTAAGAATATCAAAGGGAATAAATCTGAATTTCTCAGATGTAAATAATAAAAGAAAAATTCGAATTTTAACACAAAATAATAACCCTGAACTTTCTGGATCTGCTATTTATTGAAACATATCGAGTTGAAATTTTTATTCTCATTCCAAATTACCATATTCCAAAGAGTTATGATATATTTTGATTGTCTTAAAAATATTAATAAATATCTCCTTACGTTTCTTTTCAATACAGTATTACTTTTTACTGAAAACACCCTGCCATTTCGTGAAGGATCGTGTCTATGTTGAAAGAAGATTAACACTTTGAAAAGTGTTTCGCTTTCAAAGTCCTACATTGTCTGCTTATTGTTGTCGAGACAAATTCGAGTCTCGCTACCAATGAAGATGGTCCCGAATTCATGGTACAAACTTTAAGGGTAGGTACAGGACATTGTAACAATTGTAATTTATTGTATAGGAATGTGTGGGTGCAAGTGACGTAGTGAGGCACAAACGGGAGAAATAAAAGAAAAGAGAAATGGAGTTATCGGTTGGTTACATTGCCGGTAGGGGCAGTAGATATCTAGCCGCCATTCAACATGATGCATCTCAGTAAGAAAAAACACCATTCGTAATTGAGCTGACGTCTACGATAGAAGACTATATATGCCGAAAATGCAGACATCCATTACATCAGTGCTTCTCAAACTTCCTATACTTGCGACCCAATTTTCAATTATAATTTTCATCGCGCCCCCCTCTATACAATAACAATGTATTGAATTCAATAATAATATACTTTGAGGTAAAGTTACAATACGACTACAATTATAAACCGTACAAATAATCAAGATAAGTATTAAATTTTGTATAAAATTTTATGAAATAACCTTAGGGTCACTGGTGATTATTAAACTTCTTAACTTAGTACTGTTAAATTAATTATGAAACACATTCTGCAGTACTTATACATTTAAAAGTGTATTATATCAATGTAAATGTGCATTTTATTTTTTAGTATGTCAGAATGTGTTTTGTTTTGCTTTCTTTCAATAAATTAATAATTTTTTAAAAAATAATCTTTGTTTTCGACTTTTCGATGTACTCGCCCCCCCCTTATGGGTTTATCACGCCCCCCTAGGGGGTGCCCCACAGTTTCAGAAGCACTGCATTACATGTACGGCCGTGCAAATGGTAATGGCAGAGCTGCCCTACGAATGTATCATGCGCAGTTTTCTGATCGAGTTTCCATTCGTTGCACCTCACCAGACATGATGCTGGTCAACGAAGAGTTGTATGCAATCAATGTCTTGAACGTTGTGACTGATAGACCCGAATCAAGAACAAGAGCTGTTGCTCATCATGTAAGTGAGTCGTCAGACCGTTTGTAGAGTGTGAAACGAAAATCACTTACACCCCTTCTATTTTCAGCGAGTACAAGCTTTGAATTCAGAAGACTATCTTCTCCGACAGCCAGTGGATGGTACAACAATGTACACTGCAGCCGAACTTCATAATTCATGTGCTGAACAATTGTTGTGAACATTACTCTTGTCAACGACATTTCAACAAATACTTTGTCTTTCTTTTCGTCTCTTATTTTTTGTGTTTCTGCCTCACCTCGTCACTTGAGCTTATATATTCCTTAGAATAAATTATTGTTACAATGTACTGTACCTACCCTTAAAGTTTGTGTCATGAATTCGGTACCACCTGTATACAACCAATCAATCAGTCAACTTACTGCATTGAAATCTTGTGTTATTCGAACTAACTGCGACCATGGTAGCCTGAAGATCAAATTATGCCTCGATCGAGTCATGATTAGTAGGATAATTGCATCTTAAATTTATATATATAATGGACTTCAGTGATTCACGTTGGAAGCTTACAGGTTAGGAAGCCAGAGCACAATACTATGAAGCTCATCCCTTTTGAGTGCTACATGGCGTAGGTGTGGGCAAAAGGGTGGCTGCTCAGATGTTCAACCTCGTCATCAGACTGTGAACAGAATGGGCTAAATTATTGACGGTCGAATGACAGTTGTCAGATAGAAATCGACAGTTGTAATCACTGAATAAAAGAAAAGCACAAGTAAGGTTTCGATTAGTCTCTAATAATGCTTTAAAATAAATTACGAATCGTCAATCATTGCCTTGTTTCTCAAACTGTGGGGCGCGCCCCCCTTGAGGGGAGCGAGAGCATATCGAAAAATCTATTATTTAAAAAATGACTAATTTACTTAAAATAAAAAAAATACATTCTGACATAATAAAAAAATATATATATATACATTTACACGGATATAATATACTTATAAACGTATCAGTATTTCGCAATGTATTTGATAATTTAACAAAACTAAGTTAAGAACAAGTTTAATAATTACCAGTGACCCCACGATCGTGTCATATATAAAATTATACACAAAAATTAACACTTATCTTAACAATTTGTTGGGTTTTTAATTAATCCACACACATTAAAAGTTCCGCAATTCGCTCCCAATGCCACCCGACACACTGTCAAGGAATAATTTTATGGATAGCAGTACACAGAAAGATCGTACTTCGAAAATACGTATATATACGTCCGGGGAAAATTACGCTTTAGTTGAGTGAGAAGTTTATATATTCCAGTGGCACTTAAGAGGTTTAAATCATATTCTAGCTTTAGCATCAAAGTATAATATTGAATTCAATGGATTGTTATTGTATGGAGGGGGTCGCGATGAAAATTATGATTGAATACTAGCACTGCCTTAAAGTAAATTAAATCATTTGCTTGATTGCATAAAGGAGAAAGAGGTAGTTACAAGAAAATCATATGTTTTGAATATATCGTCGAAGACAATGCAAACATATCTAGGCTGATGAGTATTAGTGATCTTTCGTGAGTTATCTGCAGATGAACAAGAAGTAGATCTTTTAAAAAAAAGAAGCTGTATATCTTAGCTTGTGTGAAAAAAGGCACTATTTTTTTATCAAACATTTGACACCTGCTTTTTATTCTTTTATCGATAAGACTGACGTATTTTTGAAATATTATATCAAAAGGCAAAACACAATTCTTTGTGAAATATTGAGTTTAATATAAATAATTACTTAGAACACACACATATAAAGAAGGATCTATTTTCGAGCTTAAGAATCACATTTGCATATTTTTTTCGCGACTACATGTTTATTTCTTTACTTTTATTCTTTTGCTTCCTTGTATATATTCTGAATACTATTGAAATAAATCTGTTACACTGAAAGAAAAACCTATGAAATGATTTGAATAAATGAATTCCGGAAAATTTGTCTTGCGCATGAAAATAAAAAATTTAAAAAAATGTGCACGACTAGCGTTCGCATTTCTTCGTGGCAACTGAAAGGGAGCATCGAGCTCAAATCATTCATATTTTTATGCAATAGATGAGTGAATAACTAAATCGAAATGTCTATTCGCTTTTTGTTCCTGTTATTTTCACTTTTTACTTAAATTCGTACTTTAAATGTATAAAATATATACCTCATGTACATCACGATATAAAACATGCTAATCTAAAGTGCGGCCCAAAAGCTCTTAAAATGCGGCCCAAACACTAATAATGAAAATATATAAATTGACTCATTTTTATTAAAAAAATAAATGTTTGCAATATTTTTCATACATCATCGATTTTTTGGCATTTATTTTGAAATAAGAATTTAAAAAAAACATCTTATTATTGCATTGTACATAAGGGTAATATATGTGGTAAAATTTTTAAAATTAAAAGTGTATTGAGCATTTTTAAAACCATTAACTTTATAAGAGCAAAAGGACTTAATTATAGACAATTTCTTCAAATGTTATTTGCTATACAGATGGCTCATTAAGGGGAAAATACTCAAAAGATTTTACGATTTGTGAACTGAAATAAAAATATTTATGGAAAGAAAAGGGAAACCTGTGACTGAATTTGAAGACGAAAAAATTGGGTTTTAGATTTAGCTTTTTAAACTTAACAGAACATTTTAATGATTTAAATTTGAGACTTAAAGGAAAAAATCAATTTATTAACAATATGCTAAACAATAACAACATTTCAAAGAAAGATGAAATTTTGGCACAATCAAATAAAAGTAAAAGATTTGAAACATTCCATTGCTTTAGCTGCACATACTAAAGCTGCGAGCTGTGCAAAAAATATGCTGCATTAATTTTTCATTTAATTCAAGAGTTTGAAAGAAGATTTCAAAATTTTCGAAAAAATAAAGAGTATTTTAACATATTTTCATATATATTTAAAGCATTTAATCCTAACAAAGGGCAAAAGTCATTTACAGTCATTCAAATACCTACTGATATGAGGTTGTAGCTCGAAAGAGCTGGGTACTCAAGTCATCCACCCAACCCAACATATTTTCTGCCCCATTTCCTCTAGAACTACCGTAAAATCCGGCGTATAAAGCACACCTATACTTTCAAGTAGCACTTTTTTAATTCTTATGTATATTCGCCGTATAACGAGCACCCTCTTTTTTTCGAGGAAATCTGAAATGTTAGTATACAATGCTCTTACGTTTTGAAGTCATTTATTCCAGATATTATCATAGACTTTCGCGCGAAAAAATATAATGCTTCTAGAACTACAACTCTTTTAGTTCATAAGGCATGTCATTTCTTTTAAATAAACAGGATTTCTATATGTATAGAAGTAAAAAATATTTTACGCTCATCTCTTTTGTTATTTTTAAAGCTATTGTTTTTATAACGCGCACCCTTAAGTTTCGATCATATTTTTGGTGTTAAAAGTGCGCATATACACCGGATTTTACGGTAAATAAATTATCTTCAAATAAAAAGTACATTGAACTTCAAAGTAACATTCAATGGAAAGAAAAATTTGGGAATGTTTCTTCACTGGAATTTTATAAAAAATTAACCTCTACCCAGCAATAAATATCCTTATTATCACAATTGTGCTTTATTAATGTCTTCAGCTTTTGACAGTACCTATATATGTAAACAGTTATTTTCAAGAATGAAGCATATGAAAAACAAAAATAGGACAAAGATCACTGACAAGCATCTTGAAAATGCATCAAGAATTGCAACCACGTCTATTGCACTCGATATTGTGATTAGCTTGTTCAACAAAAGCAAATTCAATAATTTCATTAATTTGAATTTTTTTTTTTCTATCTTAATGAAATTCAAACTAAATGAAACAAAACTTTTACATATTTAAAATAAATATGTACCTATTCACATCTAATCCAAATTTTTATAATAGAAAGAAAATTTATTTTAATAAAACTAAATAGAGTTAATTTTTATTACAATTTGTTGAAAAAATATTGTATGTGTAACCCAGAAGATTTTTTTCTTGCAATGCGGCCCTCAAACAGTCATAGTTTAGATATTCATGATGTAAAATGTACTTTCAATTAAATAAGTAAAAACAAAAACAAAAAAAATCATATTTTTCGTCATGTAAGTAATGCTTATGGATTAAAAAACTACGCTTATCAATGAAAACATAATCACGTAAAGAAAATTACCAATATAAATGATATTTAAAAATTAGATAACTCAAACATATCTCTTCAAGGTTGGTAGCTTTATTTTTAAATAATCGTCCTCGAAAGAACCATTTGAAAATAATTCTTGCCCTTTAAATTCTCTGCTATATATAACATAAGCCGTCATAGTTATTAGTAACACTCTCTCTTTCTGATTTTAGTGTCTTTTCATTTTCCAAATATATAAAAAGTTCTTTTATCAAACTCAATTTTTCATTTAACAGTTCTTTCGGTTGCAACTTGCTATACGACCATAATGAAAACAATCCATACATTTTTATAAAAAAAATAGTTTAAAAGCATGCTTTCTTTCTTGTCAAAATAGAAAAATATTTTTATACATTTTGTTTGTATGTGTATGTTTTGTTAATTCTGCGGTTCGCTTTTGCGTCATTTTGTCCAACTATCCAAAAGAAACTATCCTTTTTCCTATCTAACCATAGGCCAGTGCTTCTCAAACTTTCAATATTTACGACCCAATTTTCAATCCTAATTTACATTGAGCTCCACCCCTATACGATAATAATGCATTGAATGCAATATTAATGTACATTGACGCTAAAGCTATAATACGGCCTTAATTTTATAACCCGTACAAATTATTATTATCTAGATAAATATTAAACTTTGTTATACTTAAAATACTTTGCCTTTAAATATTTTAAGTAAGTTAGATTTAAGTAACAGGATAAGAGTATTAAGTATTTTTTATTTATTTATCCAGCACCTGTGCTTGGCTTCTTGACCATTTGACACCACGCCTCCCAGTACCGACTGACGATGTCATCAGCCGGGTATTCAGCGAATCCAGTGCATTTGGGCAGGTGGTCGCCATCCATTCTGGCATGGTCGCAGAGTGGCCAGGCCTCGTTAGCAGCCACTCCAAGCCAGTGGAGGTATACTCCCAAAAAGTTATGTCCGGTAGGTAGGCGAAAGCGGGCAACAGCCTCGGCTCTCTCCAGGTGCCTCGGGATCGGGCCCACAGTGGCCACAGTTTCCCAAGGCTTCCCAAAACTCTTCGTTTTTTTTGGGTCGTGGCAGTATATTTGTCAATGTGTGTGGAGATGATGTTCTTTGCTCTTCTGAGGGTCAAGGGGACTTCCGGTTGAGTCGACTCCGCTCCCTGCTTGGCTTTTTGGTCGGCTCTTTTATTGCCGGAGATCCCAACATGACTTGGGACACACCGTAAGGCCATAGACCAGCCATATGAGATATGCTCTGCAATTTTAGATCGGCACTGAATTGAGTTAATGCAGCCAGTTGGTGTATTACTGCTTAAAGCTAAAATTGCAGCTTGGGAGTCTATGAAGAAGACATTTTTTGCAGGAGCTAGGCCAGCAAGTAGTAAATGCGTTGTAGCTTCACAGACAGCCAAGACCTCACCATCGTAGTTGGTGGCGTTCTTTCCCACGGCCAATGATCCCTCAAACAGCCTACAAAACCATCCCACGCAGGCTCCGTTTGTTTCTGGCAGGTATGAACCACCAGTGTAGTTATGGAGCCACTCATTTCCTGGATTTCTTTCTTCGATCGTTAGCATTAAGTACAGATTGCAAAATAGTTTTTAATTAAATATATTTATTAAATATTTGAAGCCCAATGGCTGAGTAGTTAGTGCATAGCGCTTCCACGTCACAACCCTGAGGTTCAAACTCCGAGCTGGGCAAGGTTGACTCAGCTTTTATCCCCTTAGTGGGTCGATAAATGAGTATCAAGCTGGCTTGGGAACATAACAATGGGGGGTTTCACGTCAGACTGACCACCTGACCGGAACATCTGCTCGTGTACCTTAGGGCCCAAGGTCATGTATACTGAGTTCGGCACAGTAAGCCTTGGTCCTCATGAGCTGTTGAGCCACTGAGTTAAGTTAATATTTATTTCCCCAATCATCCATTTCTAAAGTTTAATCCCACATCCACTTCCAACATCCTATCTTTGTGAAACCAAACTTTTTTGCCGTGGTTACTTTGAAGACAAAATAAAGATCTCAGCTACATATAGAAAAAAGAATTTAGAAATTAATATCTGTATTAAACTTTCCTTTTTGAAGAATTTCTCTGCAAGACAAGCCCATAGTAGTGTAACGTCTTCGATTGATGCGAACCCCACCCTGCCAATTCATCTGAAATCACCCTATCCATCCATCACCAAACAGATGTTGGATGACAGGTGCAGGTGGCCATGGGGTCATTGTTTGTTGACTGGCCTCGGACAAGCGCAGACATCTGGTCTGGAATCTACAATGGCTAAGGAATGCCGTTGTCAATAGGCATTCCTTTATGAAAGTTTTGAATAGAAGTCGATGCATTGAGAGTGGGGCTGTGAAGCCCAGGTGTGAGATGAATGGATGTGAGTTATGGATTCCAGACGGACGGGGAATGTGTTTGTGTTTGCCGCGTAAATGAGAGACGAAGGTGGCCCGGGGACGAGGGCAGACCATTTCTTTGACCTGCCAATGAGGAAGACGAGGGCAGACCCTTTTCTTTTTTGACCTGCCAATGAGGAAAACGAGGGGCGTGTGGTGGACCCGCCCCTGGTGTTTAAAAGGGGTGAATTTGGAAAGACTTGAAGAGGAGAGAGACGGATGGACGAGAAGGAGACTGGAAGCGACTTGGACGGAGAGAAAAACTTGGAGAGATAGAGCCATGGAGTAAACTGGAGCCCGGAAAAGCTAGGGACTGACCTCGAGTGATAAAGACTGTCCGCCCGGCCTTGGCCTATTTAATGAATGTTTTTTGAAGCTATTAAATTCTAATTAAATTTTTTAAAATGAGGCTGTAACAAATTTTTTTTGTGTACGAATGACTGACGACGTTACAGTAGTCACTCACAGTTAATATTAAACTTGTTCTTAATTTAGTATTGATAAATTAATTATCAAAAACATTGTGCAGTACTGATACATATACACGTATATTATATCAGTGTAAATGTGTATTTTGTTTTTATACTGTCAGAATTTATTCTGTTTTGCTTCCTTTCAGTAAATTAATAATTTTTAAAAATAATGTTTCATTTCCGACTTTTCGATATGCTGGCCCCCCCCCCCTCACCGTAGAAATATCACGCCGTAAACACTTCTGAATTTAATAGAAACACATCCAAATTCGAAACAGTCCAGTAAAACGTGATGCACTCTCAAAATTACTATAATACGAGAACAACTTTTGAATAAAGAAATAAGCGCGTTTTTCTGCTTTTAAATGGCACTAATGTTTTTGAAAACTGTTAAGAATCGAATTTTTAAAAAGAAATTTTTTTTAAAGGGGTTTAAAAAAATACAAGATATAATCTATTTCGTTTATCAAATAATCGAACTTATTTCTACGAGTTCACGATCACTCGACTACCCCGCCCACCTTATCCGATTATCATTTATGATTAATCTTTTTAGATAAATGGCTCCTGAGTTGCACAATAGATGAAATATTTTTTTTAAATTTCTAATGACAGATTATGAACAGTAATTAACAGTTCCTCAATCTACCTAGTACACACCGAAAGCTGGTATCTCTTTTTAGAGCGGTGCCATATTGACGGATACTAATCGCCGCAGGTAATTTTGACACCCAGTTTCCTCCCTAGAGGGCACCTGAGCTCTGACGATGCGAACCTGTACTAGAATTTAATTTTGCCTAGAGCACCCCCTAGGGATCTTTTGCATGCCATATAATCATACGACATGGCCGCTGTCGATTATCTGCATCGATTGACTTGGGCCGGGGTCGAACCTGCAACCTTGCCCCCCAGCCGACACAGAGGAATTACTGTTCTCATCACTTCAACCGAAATTGAACCGTCTTCAGTACCCCTCTCGTAGTTTTAAATTTAATCCAAATGAAAGCAACTTTTGTAATCGTCTTTATGTATGGTGTCCCCAATTGTATAAAGAATAATGAAACCTGGTAATCACAGAATGGAAATTAACATTCCCATTTGCCTCCAGGCTATAACTTCTAAAAGTCATGTGGCCGCGGTAGCCGAGTAGTCACGGCAACGGTCTCATGAGTTCGAGTCTAGAACCGCGGAAGATCCACCGTGTAGGGGAGCAATGCACGTTAAATCTGTCGAGAGCTCAAACGTCCTCCCGTTGGTGTGGTGTGGTAGTTACGAGAGAGTGGTACCAACTGAGGTGTCGTCTTCGTCACTTGACCATGGTTCAAAATGACGAGGTCCGTCGCCAAAAGCCCTCGTGTAGCTGAACAGTGGGACGTTAATATTTTCTCACTCTCACTCTAAAAGTCATACAAATTTGAAGTGAATCGAACTAATATTCTGATTTTACAAAGCATCGCTTCATTGAAAATATTTTTCATTGAGTTTCCTTACGATGATTCTACTGGTTTATATAAAAAAAATAGTACAGCATTTTAAAATCACGAATAACATAATTGTAGCGTCTCGCAGTATCCTTTAACTGCTGCTGTAAAAAAATCAGCTACATTAGATTTTGTTTACCTCCCTCATTAATGAGGGTCGAGGGGTTGGTTGGGGGAGAAGCATGCAAGAATCCTTTCCAAAGCACCAGTATCTCACAGATGGTGGAGGTGAAGGGGGGGGGGGAATCTCGTGAAGCATGAAAGTAACATCTGTCGCTTGTCGAGAGCTTTGTGATAATCTGTACACCAGTTAGCCATCATAGCCTTTTGCGGATTATTCTGTACGCGATTCATAAAGAATAGGGTGGATTTCAAAGGTGAAGGAGTATTCTCTAAGTATAATTGAAACAAAAGTTATTCCAACTTTCTCCCCCCCCCCCTCCCCAAGATTGCTTGAGTTTTTAAATCATGTTAATTTCGATGTTATGCAAGTCCACGAGTAAGCAATTATCTTTAGAACCTTGTTCCTAAAAATCAGTGAATGTATTAAAAGCCTCGTGTAGCTGAACAGTGAGACGTTAATATTCACTTACTCACTACGCATGGAAGAGATCAACGGCGAAATAAATCTGTTATTGTGCAAATATATGAAATATATATATTGGAAAGATAGAGCTGCCATAATGTGCAATGAAAATGAAAAGATTACTAAAGAACTTGTTTTATAAATAAGATACTAAACATTTACCCAAATTCACAGATTTAATTTTAAAAAAAATTAACGAATTTGATATAACTTGATTTAAATGAAAATTTAATTCTAAGTTATATGGTGCCGTTTTTATAAATATTTTCTTGTCCCATGAATTTGCCAGGTATTTTCTTGGAAAAATATTTATATCTTGTATAAATAAAAATTGTAAGAAAGTAAACTTTAGAAAAAGTTCCATAAATGTGTGAATTTAAAAGCCCATCACACACATTAACAAAAGTTATCCCAAGCAATTAAAGAGTTATTTGAGTTTGTCATTTATTCTCTAAACTTATATTATTCATTTGATTTATAGCAAGTTTTATGCATTAAAATCGCAAAAAAATAATGAATGTTTGAAGTCTTTTATAATAGCGGTGAAAGAGGATACATATCAGAAAAATGAAATTTTTTGCGCTATAAGTACCACTATTTTAATGCTTTTGTTAACTTAAAGTTAAAAAAAACAACTGCATGGCTGATAAAAGAGGAAGGTCTTGTGGTATAGTAAAGAAAATAGCAGGAGAAAATAAACCATCTGTGAATAACAGATTATGGTAGTTTAAAGTCTAAATAATAGTAATCAAGGATGTTTGTGATAAATTATATTTATTATTGAAAACAGAAGAACAATGAGAAAAGAAAAGTCTCATCTTTATGTTTTGTCTTGGAAGGAGTAAAGATGACATGGCTACACCAATCTAATTATTTTTTTTTAAATTTAGAAAACAAACAAATAAAATTATATTGCGTAGTGATGGAACACAAAGATGCATGTAGATATGTCGTAATGTCCAAATTTTTCGCAATAAAAACAATTTAAAGAGTTAGGTTTCAGGAAAAAATTTATAAAACGTATCGCGTGCTATCTAAATTACTATAATAAATACATATGTTTCTTTTTTTTATCGATTTACACAACGATAAGAGCGATAAACATACTACTAATGGCTTAAGTAAGTTTTATATCTCGCTTTCTTTGTGCTGGAAATGTATTTAATATTTTATTCATAATAAAAAACACGTTTTAAAACAACGAATATAAAAAAATACATATTTTTCAAAAACAACTATTAGCTCACTTCTTTCTATGTATATATATGTTTAAACTCTAACTCAGTAGCGCAACAGCCCATGAGGGCCAGAGCCTACTGCACCCATCCCAGAATAAGTGACCATTGGGCGTTGAGGTACATGAGCAGATGTCTCGATCAGGTGGTCAGTCTGAAGCGAGACCTCCAGTGTTTACGTCCCCAAGCAAGTTTGGTACTCATTTATCAACCCACTGCAGTAAGGATGCAAGGCTGAGTCACTCTTGCCCAGACCGGGAATAAAACCAGGGCCTGTGGTGTGGAAGCGCGATACGCTACCACTCAATCACCATATAAACATTTATCTTGTTCAAATTTTCAATCATTAATAAAATACTTTCTATTCATCCAATCAAGTTCAAATAATTTTTTTAACTTGTAGTGGAGAACACTTGATGTTAATACATTTTTCAAATATTAATTCACTAATTAAATTAAATTAAATTAATTACCGGTTTTCGATGCCAACTTAGATTCGTCTCCATTGTTGTAACAATGTAACTGTTAACACAATGACAAAAACTGGCATGGACAAAGCGGTTTTGTTGCAACGGTGCATTGTTAAAGCGGGGCATTGTTACAGCAATGCAGACAAATCATGCTGTTTTTTCTATTCCTACTATTAGTTCACTCTCTCCCAATATACACTGCTGGCCACCGTAAATGCAACACTATGAAAGACAAGAGATAGCACAATAAAATTTATTTTGTTGATAACATGTTGACCAAGTATCAAATGATTAAATTTATAAACTTTCAATCTGATGATTGATAAACAATCTTTGGACAATGCGTGCCACGTGTGGTCGCGCATTATCCTGTTGAAATATGGCTGTGGCCAAGCCCTGAAGGTAAGGAAGGACAACTGGCTCCAACAACTCGGAGATGTAGCGCTGGCTGCTTAAAGTACCGGCAATGCGTATTAGAGGAGTGCGAGAGTGATATCCAATACCGCCCCATACCATAATATCCGGTGCAGGACCAGTGTGGCGATGCATAACGCAGCTGTTCAGCATCCTCTCTCTACGGTATCTCCAGACTCGAATCCGACCATCGTGGTGTTGCAGACAGATGCGTGACTCGTCAGTAAAGGCAACTTCATTCCATTCTGCCACCCACATCCTTCTTACATCGCACCATTGGCGGCGGAGACGTCTGTGGATCTGCGTCAATTTAGACCAAGCAATGGATGTCTTGTGGACAAATCACTCTGCTGTAAACGGCGTCGAATGGTACACGTAGACACTGAATGATGCGTTATAGACTCAATGTGCTGTGTTATGGTTCGTGATGTGACTGAGTGATCCGTTACTGCCATGCGCACAATTTGCCTGTCCTCACGTGATGTAGTACACTGAGGGGAATGCTATCGACCACGTCCGTCGGTCCGTCATACCCTCCGGCATCCATCGGTCACATATCCGCATTACAGATGTTTGGTTTCGTCCAACCGATTTTCCTGAAAGATAATCCACAATCTCGGTAGGCTACTATCCATCCTCTGTCGAACTCGGATACTTTATCAAAAGCTGATCGCTGTTTTCTACGAAACATAACTGATCGTTTTTTGAAAAAACCACAAGAAAAACACAATTGCCGAACTTGAAATCGTCGAAATCTCCAAGCGTTAAATAGCGCTTTGAGGTGGCGCTACAGGCGCGCGTGATGTGTGTTTGCGCCGAAATTCTAATCATTTGCTATCTCACCTGCGCTAATGCATGTTGTAAATTTCATGTTATTTGCATGCTTCCTTCAGGAAGTTGCATTTACGGTGGCCAGCAGTGTATATATATATATCTTGTTCAAATTTTCATTAGTTAATAAAATAATTTCTATTCACATTCATTTAAGGTAGGAACTGACTTAATTTTTTTTTACATTACTTGTTAAAAATTACTTTAAAAAAATGCATCGTATATCTTTACCAAATACTGTGTTTTTCTATGTTGCATAGGTATAATCTATCTTTTAGTCTACAGCACAGCTACACATATCACTTAGTAAATAAATTTCTTTTAGGATAACTATAAATTGTCAAATTGTTCGAATACATACACAAATACAGTAAAATACATTTAACGCAAAAACTCATAAGACGAGATACTGGTTAACACAAAATAATACAACGGTCCCGACAAACTACTAAGTATTTTCATGCATTTTCTTTCTTGACACGAATAGATTTCCCTTCTGGGAATGAACAAAATACGGGAAACACAGTCGCGCAGCCGAGATTTATTAAGCAGTGTGTGAAATGAAAGAGAGGCGGTTTCTCATGTTTTGTTGAAAGGAGGCTAACTTGGCATTGTAATACCCTCAGAATAGCCTGTGATACGAGCCAACATTGTTTATCTAAGCTACTTTCCTTCTCCACCCATAGAAACGTCACAAAAAAAAAAAAAACATCTCATCTCTCCTCAGTTGGTTTTGGAATTCGGTGAAGAATTCATCGCAGTTCGAGCAAAAATCAGTAAGTTGGATTCGAGGTTTTTTTTTTTTTTTTTAAATTTTATAATATTTTTTTATTAGCACTATGGCAAAGAGCTCAGTGGGAAAGCAAAATGAAGATTTCGCTTAAAAGAAGATGAAGTTTCGTAAGGCTTTTGATAAAAAACAGAAGACGAAAACGGACATCGGTAACAGATTTTGGTATTGCTACATTTTGTATTAAACTTAATGAAGTTCCTGTGAATGTTATTGTCTCAATGATTTATTTTAAATAAATGCACATATACATATCTATGTAAATAAAATGTGTACTTTAGTAAACTTAATTTTGTTAAATATATATATATATATGTTCAGTTTCTCTTAACGCCAAATTCTTTTGACCAGAAAACTATTTCGGTACCCTCTGTTTCGTGTTAAATGATTTTCACTGTATATTAAAAGTACGAAATTTTTGAAATATCTTCGAAACTAATCATGTTTTCTCATTCTTTATTTAATGCGATCATTCGAAATAATATATTCTCCAATGATTTGAGGCGAAAATATTTTTATATTTTAGAATAAGACAAGACAATTATGTAATGTTCGTTTTATAAATGTTTGCAAATTTTATGTATATCTTACTTTATTTTTCTAAAAGCCAACTTTTATTATTATTATTATTATTGAGAAAATTTATAACCCCGTGCTCGGGGCTTACATAGAAGTAAGCATGAAGCACACATCGCAAACAAAAGAAGGGTTACAACACAAACATCCATGTCTTGCCCGAGATTCGAACCCAGACCCTACGGCACCGCAGTCATAGTCACTATGCCGGATGGGCGACTACCTATTCCGATGTTCACTAGTACTTTTCTGTTTCATTTTCGCTCGAAACTACTTGTAGAAGACAGACTTAATTCATTTGAATGATCTTGAAGGATAGACGATTTGAGATAAGAATATACATAAAATATAATAATTAATTCGGAACTGAACCGAAAAAAAACCCGTTATTTCGGTTGGAACTAAAACCGGGATTGAACTAATATATATATACACACACACACACTGCTGGCCAACGTAAATGCAACACCAAGAAAGACAAGATAGCACAACAAAATTTATTTTGTAGATAACATGTTGACCAAGCATCAAATGATTAAATTTATAGACTTCTGTGAAGCATGGTTAATGCCAGAATCAGTAGAAAGAGTAGCCGCCATTTTTGGAGATCACCGCTGCCACACGCCTCGGCGTTGATTCAAATAGACTTTGAATGGGTTCTTGGGGTACAGCAGACCAAGTAGCTTCCCCACGTTCCCAAAGTGGATCTGGTGTGGCAGCTGGGGATGTAATCTGGGTCAATCGTTGAGCAACCATGGACCACATGTTTTCTATCGGCGAAAAACCCGGAGAGCGAGCCGGACAGGGAAGCAATTCAATCTGATGATTGATAAACAACCTTTGGACAATGAGTGCCACGTGTGGTTGCGCCTGTGGCCATGCCCTGAAGGTAAGGAAGGACAACTGGCTCCAACAACTCGGAGATGTAGCGCTGGCTGCTTAAAGTACCGGCAATGCGCATTAGAGGAGTGCGAGAGTGATATCCAATACCGCCCCATACCAT
>BMAV01008129.1:0-34048 GCA_019973955.1 Trichonephila inaurata madagascariensis | reverse complement strand
CAATCTTGGTAAGCCACTATCCTTCCTCTGTCGAACTCGGATACTTGATCAAAAGCTGATCGCTGTTTTCTACGAGACGTAACTGATCGTTTTTTGAATATCCACAAGAAAAACACAATTGCCGAACTTGAAATCGTCAAAATCTCCAAGCATTAAATAGCGCTTTGAGGTGACGCCACAGGTGCGCGTGATATGTGTCTGCGCTGAAATTCTAATCATTTGCATATCTCACCTCAGCTAATACATGTTGTAAATGTCATGTTATTTACATGCTTCCTTTAGGGTGTTGCATTTACGGTGGCCAGCAGTGTATATATAGGCTTATTCTCTACAAACAAGGGATAACATCCAACAATCACATTGGAAAAACACATAGACACAGTAGGAAAATCACACAATGAAGGACATATGAGTAACCGAGATTAAAAATTATAAAAAGGAAGCTGTAGTATTATAAACATTGCTGACTTAGGACAGCTAATATAAAAAATAATTTATATAAAAGTGAGGTTGAACTTGTTTTTTGGCCAGCCTACCTTCCCCCTTTATGTAAATAATACTGAGCAAAAACCTATTGAAAGTAATGGATAGGAATATCTAAATCCATGACAAGTTAGAGGTAACTTACCTAAAAATTGCACTTAAAAATGCAAAGCCCGCACTAAATCTGACTGCAATAAATAATTTATTGCCAGATTCTGTACCCTAATGCAGATTTAAATCATGTGAATGGCTGAAATGTAGCACTTAATAAAAGTATAAAAAGAATGGAAATAAAAATGAGATAAGAGTTGCAAATTATAGCATAACTTTAATAACACTAGAGTAAATATGAATAAAATAATAATAAGTAATTTTATCTAATAGAATATGGAGATAACTATAACTATAAAATTTTTTCGTTCCGGCTCAACTAATATATATATATTTAGTTGAACCGGAACGGAAAAATTTACACTTTGCCCATTTAACATCATAAAAAATGTATGTATTGGCCCCTTTACTTCATTTTTAGTATGTAAACATTGATATTCCTCTCTCAATCCTTTCATAACCATTCAAAAATAGTCTTAGAACTGTGAGATGATTTTTATTTTATAGTTAGGCTCTAAAAGGAAGTAAAGAATTCTCATAGGAAATATTTCTTTCTTTTTTTTCCAGCTGCTCACAAGAAATTTCTTCCAGAGATGACGTCCCATTAAAAAAGAGAGAAGTGACAGCAGGAAAATTCTGACAATGCAGAAAAGATATTCATCTAGACACACTCTGCAAACGAGGCATGGCGCTCGTTTGTTGACCTGAAGCACAAAGCCCCGTGGAATGCATTGAAAAATGGAAAAAACTACAAGAGGTCTATTTCGTCCGGGAAACGCGTGGAGAGAGGTCGCCATAAAAGGTCACAATGAACATCGTGAAATAGAAGGATTTAAATAGTACGAGAAATTTTCCAAGAAGGAGCTCATTGATGAGGTGAAACGTATCTGTACTCAAGAGTCAATATGCAGATAAAGGTTGAGAAAATTGGATTAAATCTAGTAAAACATATTACGAACACCCAAAAACATTTTTTTATTCATGAAAAATTAGTATTTAATACATCTTTAATTTAGCAAATTTTCTTTGAAATATTTCAGATAGAAAATGTAAACAGAGAAATTTTTACCTTTAATATATATATATATATAAAGTTTAGTTCAATGAAATAAAACTAACAACGGTTTTCAAAATTAGTCCCCACATTCAGAAAAAGTTCAAAAGGCAAAATACAAGATGGATTGCAAAAGTCCCCTTTGAAATTAAAATGTGCATACATTTTTGTTATAAAACTATTTATTTGTATTTGCCCACAGAATCTAAAAATTAAGGCTTGGGATTTTGATCACAAAAAGATACAAGATTCAGCAGCTTTGCTAAGCAGATATTTGTCCCCTTATTTTCACAGAAGGCATCATTTTCATTTAAGATGGCAGATTTTTTGGGAGCAAGTTTTAGGAAGAAACTGTCACAAGGTAACGGACTCGTGTCTGGCGTATCACTAGTTCGAGCCTAGTCCTGCTGAAGACCCATCGTGTAGGGGATGATGCACGTTAAATATGTCGAAGATCAAATGTTTTCCGTTAGTATGATGTGGAAGTTAGGAGGAGAGGGGTGCCAGCTCAGATGTCGTCCTCGTCACTTGACCATGGTTCAAAATGACGAGGTCTGTCACCGAAAACCCTAGTGTAGCTGAATAGTGCGACATTAATACTTTCTCTCTCTCTTGGGAAGAAGCTGTTAAAAACAAAGTGCTTCTAGAAATTTTAGGGTTACAGAAGAAAATATTGCAAGTTATTATGAAAATGTGCTGTGATTAATGATTGTTTCTTAACGTTGCACTGAAGAGCAATACGAACCACGGTCAACAAATGACACCTGAGCTAGTATTTTCTAAACTTCTACACCACAAAACGTGGGGGGGGGGGGGAAACCCCGTAGATTCAAACTCCATTAGGGTACAAATATCTCACACAATCACCCTGTGTTTTACCCTATCACAAACCATGTGTAAAATTATATATATATATATAATGTTAATATATATAGGTAAATATATACATTCTGTTATAAAAAGAATAACAAATTATAGCTATTTAAAATCCTAAAGTGAGTTTTAGCCCATTTTCTATATTTATAATAGCTTTGTTTAAATTAGCTAAGCCAACCAATATATTTTTTATCATATCATGCTTAAAACAATTGGATCAAATACATTTTTAATAGATTTCTTACTTGACGAGGTGGGGCAGTTTGAAGAGTTGGGTTCCAGCGCAAATATCCTCCTCTTCCTTTGACAGTGTTTAGTGAGTGAGTGAATATTAACGTCCCTCTATTCAGCTACTCGAGGGCTTTTGGCGACGGACCTCGTCATTTTAAACCATAGTCAATTGACGGACTGTAGCTCAGAATGACCAGCTTTATCATCACAAAGCCTAGTGTTTCTTCATAGTGTGAGCACCTAATATTTAAATATATAGAATATCAATACGAAAAAATGAATTCATTTGATTTTTTTATTTTAATACCTCTCTTTGAAGGTTCACAAAGTCAAATGGAGTTGGTCCATCTGAACATCGGTCAAGTGACGAGAATGTCAACCGAGCTGGCACCCTACTCTCCAAACTTCACCCCAACGTGAGACTCGAACCTCTACAGATTTAACATACATCTATCCGTATACGCGGTAGGTCGCAAAAACACCAGCAAAACCGCTCGACTACCGCGACCCCTTGGACATGTTGCCCACTGAATACACAAAAGCGATTCAATCTACGTTGTAATGGATTTGATGTAATTTAAAAACTGCATGCAAGTCACAGAACCAATAATTAATGCAAATTTTTCAGTGAGGGTAATAATAAATGTACGTATACAGTCGGACCTCTATACAGCGAACTTTTCCCTGGAACCTTGAACTTCGAAACTCTCGAAACTCTTCGAAAAATAATTTCTCTATAGCGAACTTTTTTTCTTTTGTGATTCAATTTTTTTTCTTCATGTTTTTAAAGTATTTCTAAGCATTTCCAGTTATTCTCTCTTTAATACATTTTATGGTGGTCATAAATCTTGAACTGGTTTTATTAGATCTTAACTCACCGAAAGCAATAGAGTTCTGGACGTTTCATTGAAGAAGTGTAACCTTTAACCTCCGCTGTCCAGTTCACTAGAAACATCTTCGATATTTCCTTTCACCCTCAGGGAAATTGTCCCGTGTTCTCGTGCTCTAGTTATAAATAATGTATGATTAATACTACTTGTATGCTTTAAATTAGAAAATGTCCTTAAAATTCGTTAATTTAAATATAAAATTATTTTCTAAATATTTAAAGTACAGGGTATTCGACGTTCTTTCTTCTTGTTATCCTTGCAGTTTCTTTCTTTTTTGATGGGTAAGATATATAAAATAAACATATAATAATTTTTAAAAAATGTGTGAATATTTTAATACATAGAATTTAAAATTTGTTTTATGTGGTTTATAAAGTATATTAAAAGATGAACCTCTATATAATGAATTTTCCCATATAACGTTTTCCCGGGATTTAGCGACTTCGTTATATAGAGGTCCGACTGTATATGTGTTATTTTTCAACTTGCTTGAAAACTGAAAAATTTCCCAATACCTAAGATAAAAGTCTAAAATTAAAAAGAAAAAGAAAAAAAAAAAACATATCGAAGTAGCCGGTTGGTTGAGGATACGTGATGCATTCTTAACTGCTATCGACTCAGCCCGAGTGTATCTACTCCACTTTCCAAAAGCACTGATTGGAGATGAGGAAGTAACACGTTTCTAACCTGATGCGATTTCAGTGGGAACTTGAAACAAAGCGATAGGGAAGCCATTAATAATCCCTCCTTTTTTTTCTTCAATGATCCCCGATAAGAGGCTTTTGATTAAGCCTTTCCCAAGGAGGCAAATGAGGCGGCAACACCTCCACCCACCTACAACCGATCCCTCATTTGGATGTGGCCTCAAACCGATCATTAGATCTCGATCTCTGCTACACCCTTCCAGAGGATTACTGATGTGTTACAACCTGTTCTGCTCACAAACAATATTCCTAAAATGCAGCCAATTAATAGCCCTCCCCCCCCCCCTCTTTTTTGTACCTTGACCTTCTCCCCCTCCTTTCTTGATTCTGTAAAAGCGCCATTTTGGATTTGAACAATATCGAACACAAAAGGCCGGTGCAACAACCTTCGACTCGGTGTTGCCACGCCGTTTTTAACTAAAAAATGAGTTAATAAAAGGAAAACGTATGGTTGTCTCGCGTGGATTGATCCATGTTCATCCACACCAAATCCCCTATTTTTTTTTTTAAAGGAATGGCTGTTGAAGCTATTGAAAGTAAAAACGGTAATAGACTTTCTTTCTATATATAAAAACCAAAATAATGCAAAATTTCGCGTGCAGGAAGTCCGATTCAAAAATTGGAAAACTGTACAAAAGAATTATTTCGCTCTTTTTAATTTTTTTTTTTTTTTTTAAGATAAATCTGGAGATATTTAGTAATATATTTTCATAGTTTGAATTATATTGAAACTGTACATTTGAAAAATAAACATGGGGATAAATAGTGTGTTTTTATTTTTATTTTGTTGTTGTCACGATAGAATTCTCTTAAAATTATATTTTCCGCAAAAATTTTTACATTCCCTGATACATTTGAAAAAAATAAAAAATATTTATAAATTCTAGAAACATTATTTTAATCTAACTACAACTGAATAACTGCTAGATTCCACTATGAATTATATTTCTGATGATTTGATACATTTAATATTAACTTAACTGTGCTTTTTATTCATTTTTTTTATATTGCTTGTTTTTGTTCTAGGACATACAACACACAAAAACATTATTTAGTCTAAACTTTATTCGTAATTTTAACTCAGATATTCTTCATTAAAAAATTATTGTTTCATTCGCAAAGATGGTTCGACGATATAGATTTGATACAGCGTGATTCAAGGATAATTAAGAAAAGTATTCTATAAACACAACAATATTTAGTTCATAAAAATGGGGGAGGGGGAATTCATACCCAACCTAACAAGAAAAAAACATTAATAAGACACTCAGAAGTATAAACAAACCAAGAACAGAAACACTCATCCTTAACTGGTTTTTCTCTTGTATAAAAATCTCCGTTTTTCTTTTTTTGTACATTTTAAGTACTGGCCATTGGATATTGCTTTTTCACTCTTCCGAACCCTTTGCTTGTTTCTTCCATCGTGATTTACTTCTCCAGCCGTAACAGAACACAGATAATAGGTCCATTAGACCAACCCAAGCGCAATGATCCTTACATCAATGATTACATTGTAATCCCAGGCAAACGGAATAATCATTATACAAAAACAAGATGGAAACGTGACATTGGATACATAGAAAAGGATTTCCTTTTGTTTGTTGGAAAAATTTGCGCGCTCTTGCTACAGCCAGGGTGATTTATCTCACATAAGCGAATCATTTGACAAACAGGCACAGTGAACCATCGTAATATCATATTAGCTGCAGAAGGATTGACAACGAAACGTCCAATCCAACTTATGCATGCGGCTTGTTTAGCTTTAATCTGCTTTCGGCGGCGGCGGCGGCGTTTTTCGCCATTATAATTGTTTATTATGCTTAGCTGATTATTGAATCTTAAAATGAAAGTGTTCCGAATTATATGTAGACTTCATGTTCTGAGATAAATGGCACCCCAAAAGCGGATGCAATATTTTTTTTAGTTAATAGAAAGGATTATTTTGTGCGTAGGTTTTTTGGCCATGTATATTCTTAAGAAACACTATTTTTTTGTGTTCGGTAGACTTTTTTTTTAATTGTAAATAAATAATTTATACAGGAATCAGAGTCTACACAAGCTATGATTATGTTATTGACATGACAATAATTGCGGTTTAACCCTTTATCTGCCGCATTATGATTTACTGCAGTTTTTTTTTTCATGTAATATTTTTTTTTGAATTACTATATTGAAAATTAAGGGATATACATAAACAAAATACTCAACTTTGGGAAATTTAATTCGTTAGAGCTAAATAATTAATTAAAGATATTCAATTGTAAAGTTAATTATATACACAGTTCACTTAAAATAAATAATCAAATAGTTTTCTTAGATCTTCATTAACATACAAAAAAAAAAAAAAAAAAGAAGACACGTACCTTTTGACATTAACTACTTTTTCGGAACAAAATTCGGACAAAAATGAATATTCGCCATCCGCTGAAAATGCCGTCAGCTGGATACACACAATATTTGCTATAAAACTATTTGCCTTCCCCGCTAAAATACTCATCATATAACCCATGCTGCCATAGATCTTGGAAGAGTGGATTTCAAAGATTATTCCTGCTAAGAGCATTCGTAAAAATGGTTATTCTATGTCATTTTAAAGTGAGTGGCACTTATAAGTACCGTCAGTAGATAAAGGGTTAAAATACTTTCATACATCACTTGATGTCTTAGTCAACGTTTTTTTTTTTTTACTTTTTTTTCTTGGGAACATTATAATGATTATTTTTTATTACATTTATAAATCCCCGTGCACCCCAAAGTATCACACGGGGGCTTACAGAAGTAAGCATGAAACACACATGACAAAGGGGAAAGAAATTTAAAGTCCTGAAGGATTACAAAACAAACATCCATGTCTTCTCCGGGATTCGAACCCAGGCCCTACGGCACCATAGTCAGCGTCACTAACTACCATAGCAGATGGATGGCAATAGTCAACGTTTGGGGGTCGTTATTCTTTGCGCAGAAATAGAAGTTTTTTCGAAGTAAAAGTCGAACACAAACAAAACGTTTCTTCAATGGGATAATAGCCTTTGTTGCTCCATATCCCACATAAAGATATTAACTGTAAATGTAACGTTCCTTCAAAAATTGGTTAAATTTTTTTTACTTTTAATAATCTCAAGTACCCATTTAAAAAATTAAAATTTTTTAACACATATCAATTACACCTTTTATTAGTGGACCTTCACTAAAAAAAAGTTATGCTTGCTGGGTAATATTTTCCCCTTCATTTTCGCCCTCTTTCAACAAATAATATGTGACTGCGGTAGCCGAGTGGTCAAGGTATCGGATCGTGGCTGGCCTTGTCACGAGTTTGAGCCCAGTACCACTAAAAGCCCCCCGTGTAGGAGCGCGATGCACGTTAAATCTGTCGAGAGCTCAAACGTCCTCCCGTTGGTATGGTGTGGTAGTTAGGAGAAGGGGGTGCCAGCCCAGGTGTCGTCCATGTCACTTGACCATGGTTCAAAATTACGTGGTCCGTCACCAAATGCCCTCATGTAGCTGAACAGTGTGTGACGTTAATATTCACTCACTCACTCAACAAATAATATACATGGCGTCTGAATAGCATTTCCAATTGTTTCCTTATCTTTTAGAAAATTATATTTTGCATTTATTTTAAGATTCCAAAATAAAAGTGAGACTTTTCAATACTCGAGGACATGCAGACACGGGTTAATTTTTAGAACGATCCACTTCACAATACCGCTTTAACAGAGCTTTCGTAATGGCTGTATTAAAAGGATATTTAATCCCCCCCCCATATATTTTTACGGGCGAAATCGTGACTGAACTTTTAGTTTATTATTGGCTCGATTGCGTCGGTTGTTTCTTTTTATCGCTTCATGGTATTGTTAATTGTTTCCTCGTGTTCAGAGCCGTTACACTATGCTCCATCCAGACTTTAGTACGGCTTTTTCTTCTGCCTCCCGATTCATGTTTCAAAGACAAAAAGTATCTCCTTTTCGGTCGTCGAACTGACTCCATCACTATCCTTCGGAGAAGATACATACGTAATGAGAATTTATCTTCTACACAAGTTTCTCTTGCGCATGCTCCAGGCGGCAGTTAAATAGTTCTGAAATCAATTGAAGGTGATCGGTGATATAATCTAGTGATAATGTACTTTCGATATAAATTTCACATTTAAATATAAATGACCGCCTGAGAAGCACTCGCAATCAATAAATAAAACAGAAACACTTTGAGTCATTTTAAATGCTTGTTGATATCAATTCCGCAAATGGGGATTAAATGCTCACGAACTTTCCAAGTTAAAGGGGAAACCATTCTCCGCCTCACCAAACATCTTATCTTCAGGAATAATGAAAGATAAATTCATGAAAATTTTAAGGCAGACAGAATGCTTTACGTACTTTAACGGGTCATTTTCTTTCTAAGGAAAAATAATGATTAAAATTATTAATTAATACTTTTAAATTAGGATGTTTTGTTAACATTTCACTGCCTCTAGAAGATAAAATTCTCAACAAATTAGCAAACACCTCTTTTAAAAATTATGCATTATAAATGTCATAAAAGAGTGAGTGAGTGAATATTAACGTCGCACTGTTCAGTTACACGAGGGCTTTTTGGCGACGGACCACGTATTTTCGAACCATGGTCAAGTGACGTGGACGACACCTGAGCTGGCACCTCCTTCTCCTAACTACCACACCACACAAACGGGAGGACATTTCAGCTCTCAACAGATTTAGCGTGCATCGCTGCCTTACACGGCGGATCTTTAATGGTACTGGGCTCGAACTCGTGACAAAGCCAGATAAAAGCCTAATCCGATACATACCTATACCACTCGGCTACCACGGCCACATCATAGATATTGAAAAAAAGGAACAGGATTTTTAAGAATTCAAACCGTTCTCCTTTCAGTCCAAAAATCAAGACAATCAAAAATAAGAAACGTCTCTCTCTATATATAAACAGAATGATTTATACAATTAAAGTCACATTTGGTCAGAATTTTTTTTTTTTTTTTTTTTTTTTTTTTTTTGCGTCGCATTCTTAAGCTACACGAGGGCTATTGGCGACGGATCTCGTAACTTTGAACTATGGTTAAGTGACAAGGACGACACCTGATTTGGCATCCCCTCTTATAAAACTACCAGAACACACCAACGAGAGGACACGTCGGTTATGTGTCCCCCCCGTTACCTTGACTAGGCTACTTCAGCCATATTAAACAGTGGGGAAAAAAATGAAATTTGTTGGGCTGTAGGAATTTTTCTTATGCTGAATAACAAATTCTGAAAATAATCAATTCATCGGACACAATTGAAAACTACAAAAAAAAATTTAATATGTTGTTGCCGTGTGTTTTTAACACGCTTTTACAAGCTTCACTAGAGAGAATGTAACGGAATATTTTAACTCAATTTTTACTCACTTTAAAAAGTAAGATTAATTCGAAATTTTGCACACTTGTCAAGGTCCGATGACAACAGAATAATTTCATAATTTTGTTTTATTGTCCTGATAATGATCCTCAGAAAAAAGGATTTCGAGATTTGGCGACTAATTCGTTTCTAAATTTGGTGATTAACTGCATGCACCATTTCCAGATTTAGTCACTAATTCCATATTCCATATCCAGATCTGGCGACTAATTCCAGATCCCATTTCCAGATCTGGCGACTAAAAGATTAAATTACTACCCTATTAAAGCGAAAACGTTTGCATCAGCATCTCATCATAATATAAACAATACTGTCTAGTTTTTTTTAAATGGAAATTAAAAACTAGACAGTATTGTTTATATTATATATTATTCTTTCGCATGAAATATTTCAAACTTAGCTCTCTCTCTCTCTCTTCAAGATTTCCTTCAGTTGGTTGATCCTACACTTCGCAAACCGAGCCGTATCGACCCACTGATAGAATGCCATTGGGTATTCCAGATTCTAAAAAATGACGCATTTAAGAATAATTCATCAATTAATAAGCGTTAGTTTAAAAAACTAAAAATGCATGCTTTTATTGTAGATCGAACTAAAAAAGGAAAAATAAATATAAGAATAAAATAATTAACGAGTAAATTAATGCCATTGGAGTAAAAGAGCGTGGGGTGCTTTGTACTACATTTTTACATTAACGCAGCAATTCGGAATAAAACTATTAAGAAATTATAATAATTGGTATAGAGCACCCCCCACGCTTTTACCCCAATGGCATTAATTTTCTCGTTATAATCATTTTATTCGCATATTAAGAATTTTTTTTTTTTTTACTTTTTAGTTTGATTAGACATAAAAGCGTGTTTTTAGTTTTTTTAAACTGCAATTTATTTATCTTGAGATACATATGAAATAAGAGTGGAAGAACAGAAACATGTGTGTGTGTGCAATACAAACAGAAGAATATATAGACATTTATAACAGATGATCCCAGCATATAACTTGGTGTGGTAGTTAGGAGAGGGGGTGCCAGCTTAGGTGTCGTCCACGTCACATGACCATGGTTCAAAATGGCGTGGTTCGTCACCAAAAGCCCTCGTGTAGCTGAACACACAGTGTGACATTAATATTCACTCACCCAGCATATAACAGGAAAAGGTGCGCTGCTTTCCATTCGAGACGGGAATCCATTACAGGAGAAAGTCCGACATTTTTTCCCGAAGAAATACAACCATGCCTTACTCGGGATTCGAACCCGAGCCCACTCGGTTACAAGCCGAGGGTCATACCCACCATTCTGGTTGGGCGCAACATTTAATATTTATTTACTAATTAGTTTCATGTGAATACATTAATATGTTAAGTTAATGTTTACACGTTTCACTAATATAATTTTTATTTCATAGACATTTTCATTTTTATTTATACATTTGAGGTCTACAATTACAAATTGCATTCCTTTCAAATTTAGTGATACTTTCATACTCGACATTGTGAATCCTTTTTTGATCTTATGAACATCCAGGAAATGGAATATTCTTTATTAAATAAAAGAAAAGTAGTTTGAATTCGAGCAAAAAGAAAAACATGATGGATTTCTAAACACTTTTCAGTCAAGGAAACAAAAATTCAGTGTCAGTGTACTTCACTAACAATACAGTTTCATTTACAAATGAAGTTTATTTTTTATAAAACAAGCAAATATATATATATATATTCTGAATGTGTAGGGTTTTTTAAAAAAAAAGCTTTTTGAAAAGAAAATAAAAATTGACGGACAGTTTCAAAACTGTTATTTTAGCTTCTAATCTTTCAAAAGACAAAAGAAAATTCTCTCTCTCTCTCTCTTTTTAAAACAAAATATCTGCTTCTAAGATGACTGAGAAGAAAAAAAGGAAACAAAATGGAACTGTTTAAAATGTATCTTTTCTAACCATGCGCAAGTAATTGTGAGATCCATGGGGGGGGGGGAACGCACGCCCGAGGCGCGCGACAATCCTGTCATTAGGGCTGGAGGTAGTCGCAATAGAAGGGGGCGAAGCATTGTATGCAAAAAAAGAACGGCTTGCATCGACGCATCTCGAATCGTTTTGGTTCGCTTACCCCATTTTTTTTCCAACTCTCCCGAAAGAATCCCAAGTTCAAAGCTAGACTTTGCAAAAGACGATTATTTGCGCAAGGCCAGACGGAGGAAAGGCGATTTTCGAACAGAAGTACGCGAATATATTCTAGCGATTTCAAAATCCAGAAATAACAACACGTGATGAATCTAAGTTCTTTGCATACGGTTAAAAAAGACTGGAGAGTGTTTTTAAGATGCAGAATTATGCTTACACTTTTTGTGTCAGTGCAGCTGTTTGCAGAGTGTCAAATCCTGTAATTAATCTGGAAAAGTAAAAAATAAACATGCATTAATAGATCAACCATTTAAATGACGCTGAAATAGTTCAGTCAACTCCAGATAGTCTTGTTAAAAATAGTCCTGGTGATAGTTACTATAGCAATGCCACCGAATAAATAAAAAAGTGTCTCATTTAACGCATTGCTATAAAAAAAACAATATACAAAAGGGAACAATGAATTAATTATTCATTGTTTTTTTTTTCTTTTGGGAATAATATGGGGCCGCGATAGCCTAGTAGTCATTGTCACGATGCATGGCCGACGTTTATCAAGTCGAGTCGAGTTCGAGTCCAAGACCCGCTGTTTAGAGGAACGAATGCTCATTAAATCCATCTTAATTAAGTCAGGAGCGAATGCCTCCAGCTCAGGTGTTTTCGTTATTTGATGGTGGTTGAAAATGACGAGGCCCGTTGACAATAGCCCTCAGAGTGCTGCGTGAGTGTGTGAGTGAATATTAAATGTCTCACTACTCAGCTACTAGAAGACTTTTGGCGACGGAATTCATCATTTTGAACCATGGTCAAGTGACTAGGACGACACCTCCCTCTCTTGACTTCCTCACCATACCAACGAGAGGACGTTTGAGCTCTCGACGGATTTAACGTGCATCACTCCCTTACACGGCGAGTCCTTAGTGGCACTGGGCTCGAACTCATGACATGCCTACCGTGATCCGATACCTTGACCACTGGGCTACCGCAGCCCCTATCTTCAGTGGCACTCAGGATCGAAATCATAACACGTCATCCACCCCGAGTCCGTGACTCTAATACCTAAACTTTTTAGCAGCAAATAGAGGCAACCACTGTTGCCAAGAAATCAACAATCCAGGTTAATTGCTTTGGATATACATTCTGGACAAAAGCGGTATTCGTGTGAATCATTCAAAAGACAGTCTTTTTTAAGGCATCACACCCTAAGCTCTTCAAAATACTGTTACAATTGCAATATCTGAATAGATGTCGGCGCTTTTTTTAGTGCATCAAAATTAGCAAAATACAAAAATCCGACATCATCAAAGTTATGTGTTTTTGAATAGCAAGAGACACTTGGAATTTCTCAAAGAGGTGTATGAAATAATGAATCTAATAAAATTTACTTCGATTTCAAACTCGGTTTATACAATAAGCTAAATCCTAAAAAATTCACGGAATCGAAAAAGGAATTAAATCACACAAGTGTTTCGAAACTGGGCCATGTGAAAAATTTCTCAGTTGGCTACGTAAAATGAATATTTCGAAAGGTTCGAAAATTCCTAGTGGGTAAATAGTGAGATTATAAAGCAAGAAGTTAGAGAACTCACATCAAATGGGAGGTGGGTATGAGGAGAGGGGGTTGAAAAAAAAGAAACAAATTGTTCTCATTCGATGCTACTCTGAGGGACGAAAGGGAAAATTGTCCTGTATTCTGCCTTCTTTCTGCTCCGTGGGTCATCCCCAGACGACTGTAATTATCACTGTTTGCTCTCGGTTCCCACCTCTAATAAAACTAATAAACGTTTTTAACCTCTATTCGAATCTTTCATTAATTCCTAGCAAAAAGCAACTAAACCAGAAATCTCACACTCCCTCAACCCCTTTTTTTTGTTAGTTCTGTGTAAACTCACCCTCTATTCATTTTCTATTGCCTTTTATTGCTATTTTACTGTCGGCATTTCAAGAGATATCTAAAACATGTATTTTGGCAATGAAAACTGAAAATTTGCAATTTCATTGAAAGCCGACTCTTTAATGGTAAATTTAATTTGCCATGATTTTTTTTAAAAAAAGAGAGAGAGCTTTTGTTTATTAGAAATTCAAAATTTTTCTCCAACATCATTTATTTCCTACACTTTATTGTGAAGTTACACCTGTGAGAAGAAACAGATATTTTCTCGATAAATTTATAAGCTTAGTAAAAACGTATATCGGAAGCACGTTTTCCTGTGTTTTACAGGGGACTTTTTAGAATACTCTAAATTCGCACATAAATATTTTTTCTTGATCTATATCAGCTTACAATCCCCATGGAGGATGAAAAAAAAGGGTCATATTTTACTTTCTTATCAAGAAATAATTGGGTGAATTTTTCACAAAGTGTATTTTATTGTTTTTACTATATACGTTATCAATAAATAAGAGAATATTTTTTAATACTTGTAATATTACAAATATTGTATATACATAGTTGAAATAAGCAATTTTATAAAATATCGTTTTTCCAAGATCTCAGATTTATAACTATTAATTTTATTATGCAGGTCATAATTCATTAAATACAAGAAAGATAATATGTTTCAATGTTTATACAAAAATTAGTTTTCACGTATCGTAAAAAAAGGGAATTATATTTCTTTACTACAAAGTGAAATTGTTTGCTGAAGCAAATCAAAAAATGGGTGATTGCTCGAAATTCATTATTTTCGAGGAAGTTTTCCTTTTTAATGATACCCCATAACAGTGGCGCACATAAGAATTTTTCAAAGGGGAGGGAGGGTTTCCAGGTTCAAAAGTCCACCCTTCTCGTATCTTGCTCCAATACGTCACCCAACATATTCTTGTGATTTTGTCAATTTTCGGGGACAAAAAACAGTAAAAAATTAATTAATGAATAAACAATTAGCACCAATTAATAAAATTAATCATTAATAACGAATACTTAATTAAATTTTAATTATTATATACATAGGATTATAACCAATCGAAAAAAAATTCAAGAGTTTTGGAAGGCTCCGGACCCGGGGACCCTCCTCCCTTGTTTGTGCCACTGCCCCATAAATATGAATAGTTATTTATAATCTTTGAATACACATTTTAAGTCTCTTTTTAAATATGTACTATTATATCTTAAAATAGATTTAATATTTTTTTTGTATAGTTACATTGTTCTATCCACACAAAAGTTCATAAATGCATGCAATTCAGATTTCTAATATAGTAAGCTTAATAGATTGCGCGATGACAAAAAAGATAACTTATAAAGTAGAAAAATTGTGCTGTTTGCATGTTTATGCCTGCTTTCACCACTAACGAAAAATACTGCTACATTGAAAATTTTGCATTGCATTTAAGTCAAACATATGTGTTTTGTGATATTTGCAGATGCATAAAGAGCATTTAAAAAATAAAAAACAATTCTTCTAACATTAAAAAAAAATGCTTTTAATACTTCACAGAGTTCTTTCAAAATAAAAGTAAAAAAAACCCATGAATTTTACCAAAAGCACCCTTATATAATTATATTTACAAATACTTCTATATACAAAAAGAGGCAGATTAAACAACTAACCGTATCGCGCGGTAATAACTCCAAGAGAAAATTCGTGGCCGGAGTTGACGATTCGAATCCTATTATCACTGAATATCCACCGGGGATGATACGTGTTAAATTTCTCGATATCGAAGTCCACTCGTTGGCGTGGAGCGGAAGTTAAGAGAGTGGGGTCCCAGCTCAGATGTCATCCTCGTCACTTAACCGTGGTTTCAAATTAAGAAGGTACGTCACCAATAGCCCTCGTGTCGTTAATGAATGCGCAGTCACCTAAGACAATTATTCTTCCCAAATTCTGTTTTTACAAATCAATTTTAGAAACAGTCATCCGTTAGACAATAGCAGCAAAAGGTTTGCTTAAACGAATACTAACACTCCAAATGATTTATTAGAAAATATAAAGAGTTAAAGAACCAAAAATATTTTTAACTTCTTTATTCTGGAAACGATCTTGTACCAACCAATTCTTTTCGCTTCGACATATTTGCTATTTTTGCAATCAAACTACTTTACAATAAAACACACACACACACTACTCTGTTATTTTTATCAATTCTTGTTTTTCATTTCATATACAAATCTTTGAATAATAAATACACCGGATTCAAAAAATGAGAATTAAAATGAATTGTATCTATATTCAATTTTTTTGTTATAAAAATATTTCATTTTACATAATATTTAACAATTTTATGTATAAGAAAGGTTTTTTTTTTTTTTTTTTTAAATTTGAAGGGTTAATTAAAAAAAAAGGAGTTCTTCCACTTACTTTGCAGTGTGCACACAATATAAATTTATACATACATATATATAGTTTCTAAATCTAACAGCGAACAAATACAGACAAAGGGGGAAGTGTTGAATAGATGGCTCGAACAAATGTATTCCCATACAACTAAACACTTTTTATACGTGAAAGTGTATCCCAGTAGCTCTGTGTGTACTCCACCCCCAAATATATATATCATCTACATCGACCTCAATATATCTCCCCCCCCCCGTTACTCCTTGGGAACACACTGTACCATTAAATACAAGCAAAAAAAAAAAAGAAGAAAAAAACCTAAGAGGATGGGGGTGAAAAATAGGGGACACGGAATAAAAAGTACTTCGCTATTACCCAGTTTCTGTCGTCCCGGATCAAAATGAGAACCCCAACTGAGGTTCGAACAAGGGGTCGCGCAAAGGGAGTCGCAACGGGGTTTTGCTGTATCGAACGCGTTCTGCAGATGGTGCATAATAATTCAGGGCTTAAAAAAGAGGGGGGGGGGGGAGGGAGTGGAGAAAAAAGGGAAATAAAATTGGTGGGATGAAGTGAAATAAGATGGTCTTAAGGTCAGGTGTTGCATTCTTATTTATAATGCCTGTTGCGAAAGGAAAAGAACAATGAACATTCTTTGATAAAAAAGAAAAAAATACAGTTGGAGACGCGAATCGACTTAACCAAGTCTCTACCGCTAATACTTCTCTGACGGTGTTTATTAAGCAACCTTTTTAGAGGCTAAATTTATTTTCTTCTTTTAAACTTTAAAATATTTTCCGTACTGAATAATTTTTCCCCCTCCTTTCTCAAATGAGAATTAATTATTTAATTTAGATAATATGGAAATTACAGTCGAACCTGTATATAACGAAACTATTTTACGAATTTTTCTATAGAGTGAACTTTTTCCTGGAACCTTGAACATTTCAAGATTTTCTTCGTAAATAACCCTTCCATAGCGAAGTGCATTTCCAATATAACGAACTTTTTCTTTTGTGATTCAATTTTTGTTCTCCCTTTTTTTTAAAAGTAATTCTGAAAAAATTTCAAGATATTCTCTCTTTAATATATTTTATAGTGGTCATAAATCTTGAACTGGTTTTATTAGATCCTAACTCACTGAAAGAAATAGAGTTCTGGACGTTTCATTCAAGAAGTGTAACCCTGTCCCGTTCACTAGAAACATCTTCGATATCCTCTTTGACCCTCAGTGGAATTGTCCCGTGTCCTAATTATAAAATAATGTATGCTTAATATTACTTGTATGCTTTTAATCATATAAAACGTCTTTAAAATTCATTAATTTTAGTATAAAATTATTTTCTTAATAATGAAAATACAGTGAATTCTTCGACATTTTTTTCCTTCTTCTTTTCCTTGCCGTTTTTCTTTCTTTCTTTTTGATGGTCAAGATATAAAATAAACATATATTAATTTTAAAATAAGTGTGAGTAATTACTTTTTTTAATACATAACGCTTATGAATTTAAAATTTATTTTTATTTGGTTTATAAAGTAGATTAAAAGATGAACCTCTATATAATGAATTTTTCATATAACGAACTTTTTTCCGTTATTTAGCGACTTCATTATATAGAGGTCCGACTGTATTATAACTTGGAACACAGAAAAAAGCTTGTAGCAAATATTTCTCTGCTTCAAAAAAAAAAAAAAAAAAAAGAGACCCCATTGGAGATTTTTAAGGCTTTTAACATCAAAAGATTATTCATTTATTGAACCCATAAGAGATTCTCAGAGACTAATAACATTTCAGACCTTACTAGTTGTCTTTGCTCGGTGACAAAAACAACTTTCGTCAAAGCTGTCAGAGTCATAACTCATCAAGATTCTTGTCGGAAGAAGACTCAGCTTGATAAACAAATGAACGTGCCAAAAAGAAAAATGTCGCATAGTAACCTCTGACCGAGACAATACGGAAGAATATTGGCCTTTTTTTCCAAAATAGTTAAACTGCCAGATGTTCCTCAAATCAGAAGCACTGGTACTGCGGCACGCTCATAACAATTGGCGAATTTAGTTTGCTGACTCTGAAGAGAATCTCAGCCACAAACCAGGAGTCATCAACCTTTTAGTTGTGGCGTGCTAAGCCAATCTACTCATTTGATTTAACGTGCCACACAGTAGGATATTTTTGAAACATTTCCATTGCAGCGAAAATGCATGCAGAGTTAGAGAATAGAGGTCAATAATATAAAGATATTTACAGTTTTATTGTATATTAATTCTATATTATTTATAAAGATATTTCTTATCACAAAAATAAACAGCGTAAAATATAACTACTTCTTCAGTAAAAATTTTTAAAAAATTAAAATTGTACAATATTATACATTTTTAATCATATTGATTAAAATAAAAAATAGACGACATAAAATACAAGTATTTCCTTTCATTATACTTACATAAAAAGATAAATAAAAATTTTAATGCGAACTTAGTGCTTGCACCGCTTTACGTTCATGCCGCGATATCCGTTGTTTAATGTGTGACTTCCAATTTGATACGATACTGAGCATTCAGTTGTTAAGCGGTTTCTTTGCGGACTCGATATACTTTTCATATAAGGAAAGATTTGTTCTCTTAAATATATACAACCAAAAGCACGCGGAAAGCAGAATACATGCATAGTCTTCTCTCTTCAAAACCTTTTCTATTGTTGGATCTTTTTTGGAAATATACGGACTGAGGGAGTTGTTCTAATCTCAAAAGCACAACCCAACTAGGGATTACAAACAACAATAACAATCAGTGGCGCACACAAGGGGGGGGGGGGTCCTGGGAGGCCGGACCCCCCCAAAGCCCTTGATTTTTTTCCGATTGGTTATAATTCTAAGTATATAATACGTAAAATATAATTATATATTTATTATTAATGATTAATTTTATTAATTAATGCTAATTATTTATTCAATAATTAGTTTTTTACACTGTTTTGTTCCTGAAAATCGACAAAATCAAAAATAGCATGATATAAGAATGGTGAATTTTCAACCCCGGACCGCTCCCTTGAAAAATTCCTGTGTGCGCTACTGATAACAATATTTTATAACTCCATATTTTTATTATCCACTTATACTCTATTTCTAGACTGGCATGACGCCTTTCAACTCCTTTAGTAAATGTTTTTTTTTTTTTTGTTTTTTTGTGCCCCTTGTAACATTCTCATACTTTCTAAAATCTCTTTTCTTGCTTTAGGGTTTTAATTTCTGAAGAATACTATTGTTCAAAAGCCTGTTATAATACTTCGCGTAAATAATTTCAAAAGATAAGAGCACATTGTAGATGCACATTTCAAGTCGTAAAAAAACCCGTATCTACAAATTAAAAAAATGCAATTTGATGCCGTTGCTTCAGTTTGAATAAAGGCCAAAGATTGAGATAATACAGATTTATATATATATATATATATATATTACAGAAATATTTACAACTTACACATAAGGTTAATGCGGTTATGAATGAAAATCCCACTTTTGAAGGTGCTGCGGATTGGTGAAAACCCTTGCGCTCCTGACGTTCCCTTATTAAATGCCCCTGGTGAGGGGAGGCAACGTTACTGTTGGAGTAGGAAGCGTGAGAAAATATGGCACGCTCAGTTACAGTTAAGTTTGGTGAGGATTGTAGGAAACGCAATTTTTTTATAAGTATAGGTAAGCGTAATACGCCGGAATATACGGTACTAGTTATTTTTGTACACTTTGTTTTTACTTTGTTTATGTCCTAAAACAAATATTTTTAAAAAAGATAAAAATTCTATATAAGCGTTCCTTCAACTTAAAAGTAACTTTTGCTGTTTAAATTACTAATTTGGGAACTGACGCATCATGAGTCCTAAAAGTAGAAAAGAAACACGCTTGCTTGAAACTGAGTCTGTTGACCACAGATTAAGAATTTCGGCTCTAATGATCGGTTCTCATTTCAGCTCCTACCCATACCTTGAGTTAAGCGAGGGAATCTCACTTCACTGCAGAAAGAAAAAGTAAAAACTAATCTTCGAAAAATGAAGCCAATTCCACCGCCTTGGCGTGACGGAATGCATTTCTCTTCGTTAAAGAAAGAAGTTTTAACTATTTAAACTGGCAATGCTAAATAACCGAGAGGGCGCTCACCGGACCCAAGTGCTTGAACTTCGCAAATGGTTTCGTCTCGGTGACTAAAAAAAGTAGCGCCTTGCACAACTGAGGGGGATTACAAGAAAGTGTGTAATTTCCATTTTTGAAATAACACGAAACGGATTATTAAATGGTATTGTTATGTTTCCACACACAGAAAAAAAATATCTGTCCAAGTTGTGGTGGTTATAAAAAAATGTAATTCTAGTCCTCAAGAAAACATCATGCAGTGGGTATGATTTTTGTTATCATGAAATAAGAGACACAAACCTTTCAAATTGAGAGTTTTTTCCTCCATATAAATAATGATTAAATCAGAAGGAATGACGTTTCAAGTGTTTTCAATATTTATTATATTTTGTGATAACAATGAAATAAATCAATTCCCAATTCTTCGATTGTTTGGCTTTTTTCAAGTATTCTTTTACTAGTTTTTTTTTAATAACCGATCATGATAATGAAACTGAAAAGCGCTAAAAAATTTCAAAACGTATTTAAAAAAAAAATAGCCAAAGTCAAAATTTTGCATGGATTGGCATTTTATAAATATTACAAGTGAAGAGAACCAGCAAAAAAGTAAGCATCAAGTATACAGATTTTTTTTATTCATTGAGAGAACACACTGAAAAGCAATTGAAAAATGTTTTCATGCTCAAAACTCAAAATAAAAATTTATAAATTGCTATTAATTGCTGTTGAATATCGTTATATGCCGTAGGCAAATGGCCTGGAGATGTAAATTCTCTTGACCAAAACAAGAGTCTTTCCGACATACCCCAAAAAAGCCCTTCTACTACCCATTTGGGGGCTTATAGATTTTAGCTTGCAGTGTTTTATAGACTTTTGAGGCTTCTCCGCCGGTTCCACTGACTCCTTACAAGGTTTCTGGACTTGTGGTTGTAAGATATGTTGACGCTTCTTATGTATTCTGCAATGTGGAACACATTACGAAATACTTTTATGTACAAATGAAAAAAGAGAGTATGATATTAATATAAAATACTTTTTTTCCCGAGACCGTGTTTCGAGTATCAGTCTAGTTCCTTAACGTTAGGCGATGCAAGTTTACAAACTATGGATGTTTTTTCTATGACACTCGTACATTCACTGGATGATATCGCTAGTTATGATGATTGTTTGAAAAAAAAAACTCCAGGAGGCTAATGAATTGTTCCTGACTGCTTTTCAAGCTCCTGCTTTCACGTCAGGTTCATTATGCTTCATGTTCAGTAGGGTGGAAGCTATAATGATCTTGAATTTTCAAGAATGTACAATAACTGGCTGCGATGTACTTGGTCTCTGTTCTCTAATTGCTGAGAAAGTACACCGACAAACTTGAGACAGATCCGTTCGTTTCCCTAATTGCTGGGGAAAAGTTGCGTAAATGGGTGGTCAAAAATTCTGACCCCTGTTCCCAAGGGAAGTCCGAGAGATGAAAAAGGACGCCGGTAGAATGTGCTTTTCGATTTTTGGTGCATCTGAGACGCTAGCACGTCTGGAGAGGAGAGAACTCCCACTATGCACTGAGAAAGACCCTGCGCTCTGAGGGACCGACAGACAAGAGATCAAAGGAATAGGCGGTGAGTGACGATGGGAAACCTGCACATAAAAAAGGAGAGCGAGGCATATTACGACATCTTTTACTTGAGAGAGACCAAGAGGCCTCTCACCAGTGATACTAACTTCAGCTTGGAATTACCTGGGAGTCCGCGAATCAACAAGAACGAAGGTGGACTTAGGACCGAGAAACTTTGAGTAAATGACATCACGGTGGAGATAGAGCCAGCGAGCTTACACAAACTTGGTGTGGAATTACCGAATAGCCAAGACTTTCTGTAACGAAATCTAGTGAACAGTGGACCCTTTGGCATATCAAATGTACAGGACAAAAGTATCATTTTAATTAATATGTTTATGCGAGTGGTATACAGACTTTGCCGCGAAAGAGACTCTATATCTGTGGACCCTTTTTGCTGTTAAATTGTAATGGAATATTTTCTTACACATTTCACACTTTAATCAATAGTTTGATCCAGAGCTGTTTCAAGTCATTACAAGGCATACATTTCCGCTGTAATTCAAATCATTACAATAAAATTCGTACAAATATCAACCAATTTATTTGTCAATCCATTGATGTATTTGAATGATTTATACGTAATCAGGAATCTTAGAAATAATTGAAATATGGAATAAAAAATTATATGTTTATCTTGAGAACTTCTTCTTCGTCATTTAGAAATCTTCTTGGCATATTTCTGAGTCAAGCGATTTTTTCACTTAAAATGTTTGTATAAGACTTGGAGAGAGTATTTATCTAAGTCGCTTGTTCTTCTACAGCCTGATGTAGGCCAAGGCTTCTTCTTCAAAGTCTTCTCCACGTAGCCTAATTCAGAGCAATAGCCCTCCATCGGCTTACTCCAACTACCCTTAAGGCATTTTCAATGTTATCCAGCCAATGTTATCAGTGTTGATGTGATTTTCCTTTCTTTCGTTTAAAAACGTCAGTAAGTTTTTCTTATGCGTCCCTTCTATACAATGTTCGTACGTTCCATGTCCGATTACTTGCCAGGTTATCGGGGAAACGTCAGTCCAGAAAACTGTGTTTGGGATTTCTGAATTGGGAAGGTTTTTACGTGGCGAGTGGATTGACCCTTCACTCAACCCCAAACTGGAGGACCAGGGAGTTCCACTTCGCCGGGTAGGTCTCCCCACCTACAGGTATGGCTTGAGTGACTCTGTTAGTATCTAAGGTACCACCGTGAGATAGCTCTTAGGCTAGAAAAACCAAACACAAACTACATCCCTCTGTAAGGTGGAGACACTTTCTTTAAGGTTTAAGTCGCTAGTTAAGAAACAATATGACAAAAATACATTCAACGACAATCCCGATTAGATAGAAGAAAAAAAAGCCATAGAGGTACAATCTGGACTTCTAATCCAGACTTGGGAATTTTTTTGGACGATAAGTCAAAATCTGTTCCATTTTATTATTTAGAATAAGAATTTATTTATAAAATAGTAACAATTTAAAATGTTACAACAAGTTGTGTTCCTTACGTGTTCATGTAAGTAAATATAAAGGGAACACACACACAATCAAACAACGATCACTCTCTAAAATAACTTGTCAAATACTTGCATTGTTGTAATAAAATTCCAAATTTATCGATAAGAAGTTGTATTTTCAACTGGTATGCTCCTGCAACGGAGAACTGATCATTTCCTGACAGATATAAGTTGGCGTCTCTGTCTTGATTGTAGTAGTAAGGGAAGCAGCCACAATTTTCGGTGTCGCAGACACACGTTCTAGTTTGAATTATCATCCTGTCAAATAGAAATTTTTATTTTAAGCGTAACACGATCTTGTTGCAAGCAACCACGTTCGAATACGAGTTTTGCATTCTAAAGATTATTATAAAACATTGCAAATTTAAAAATAACCTTCGAAATGAAATACAAAATGTACTAAGAAAACCAAGTAGATAATTTTAGTCATTTTTTCCCTTCAACTTTATCGTGATGAAACTTTAATTGAAGTATTTTACTTTCTTATGCAAATACTCAATAGTCTTTTAAGCCTGTAAATGTCTCATTTTTATGTGGTGTAATATTGTATTACTTTAACTAAATTAAAACGTGTTTTGATTTTAGACAACAATAAATATTTCTGCTCATAGAAGAATCTGTTTCGTTTTATGAATAAAGCAAAAAAAATAAAATAATAATAATTAATGCGTGTGCTTATGTGACCACACGATAGTAGTGAGCACTTCTAACTTATTTTGGGCAAGAGAATCCAATTGTTTGAATGTATTCCATTTTCTTATACGAAATTTTGAATATGAGCATTAAGTAGTTCTCTTTATCATGCCCATTCATCGGTGAATTTGTGTATTTTACTCATTTTTTGTAAAAAGCAATGCTTAAATAATTGTGCATTCTTATATATTTATGTATGAGTATATACGATTTATATATATATAAGGTGGATCCGTAAGGCATTGATACCCCTAAATCGCTGGACTAATTCAGCGGTAGCTTTAGAAATCATAATAGGTCTCCATTTTAGTCCAAAGACTCTTTTTGTATCTTCATTTGTTATGTCTCTTGAACTCCAATTTCTTTCTTCTTTCGCATTGTAGGTTATACAACTTTTCACTTGGCATCTTATATTATTTTATTATACTATATATATATATATATATACAAAAATGTCAGTTAGTCTAATTATTTAAAAATATTTATATGTAAATCACTTATGTAGATTAAATTTATATAATATATATGTTTATATGTGGTACTTACGTACTATTGCAACTATGCAAACGTTCAGGATAACTCGTCACCCTGATTCCCCATGTGTCGTACGCATTGAACTGGCAAACGTGCTTCCTATTATTCAATGTCGCCATTACTGTTGCGGCAATACGTATGTACCATTTGTATAATTTGTATAGAGCCGGAAACTATATAAGATTAGGAAAATATATGCCTTGAGAGCCATTTACTTTTCTTAAAATCTCTAAGCAGACAAAAGGAGAAGGTTCGTACTTTTTCACAATTAATGTTTTTATTTTTTCGTGATATCTTTGTTGTCATCATTAATATAAACCAAAATACTGGCAACTTTCTCAACAATTAACTTCATTAAAACTTCAGATTTTAATTTTCTTTGGCACATTTTGTGCTAAAATTTCCTTTCTACTAAATAAAAAAAATAGATCCCGTTTCGTTACTTCTTATTTTCAATCTCCTGCATAAGAATAATCTTTTTTTTTATCGCTTGCTTTTTTTTTTCGTTCACTCGTTGGAGTTGAGTGGAAGTGAGCTGCATAGCAGCAATACTTAAATAAAGAAAATAAAAGAAATAAAGAAATAAAACTTCACCAGTGTGCATGAAATTTTTACTAAAAATAAAACACGCGCCAAAAAAGTTTTCAATTCAAAACTAAACGCGCGTTGCCTCCCCGAGCAAGATTTCAGACTCGAGCCGACGCTAGAACCTGACACTTCATTTAAGTTCACTCTTTAGCAAAACGCACCTCAAGAAGTTATCACTTCAACAACTTTTTTATTTTTTTGGAAAAACCTGTATACAAATTGCTTACGGGTAGAATTACTATTATAAAAAATATAAAAAAATCTATGTATTTACATTAAATACTAAAGTTGATGGGGCATGATGTAAAAATTCAGAGAGAGGGTTGCTACAGCTCAGGTATCAATTTTGTTACTTAGGTGGGTTGGAGGTTCAAAATTACACAGTCCTTTGCTAATAGCTCTCGAAGGGCAACAATAAGTAAAAAAAATCATTTTATATCTCCTTCTAGTCTTTCTTCAGGTTAAAACGCGTATTTATGGAAACATACGTGTATGCGTACTAAAAAAGAACATAGTAAAGAAAATTTTTTGAAAATGTATATAAAGCAAATGCTAAACCATTTTATTTATAATTACAATAGTTAGTTATTTACTATACCTGAATTCATCGCACTGGTCTATATATACATCACCTTTTTTTTATTTTACTATTCTTTTATAGAAAATATTTATTATGTTCTAACCAGTTTTTTAACATATTTTTTCAGATGCAGAAGCCTTTAATTCAAAGAATCTTTTATTTTTGTGTATCCACTATTCGGGTTCTCTCTCTTTTTTTTCTTTTTTTTTTCATTTTTTTTTTTTTTTTTACAATAATAAACCAAATATTATGATTTTCTTCAACTATTCCCATTAAGCAGCAAGAAAACATCCTTTATGGGGAGGCAAGTTTGGATGAACAGAACAAAGCTATTACTCAGCAGTTTTGAATACATTGTATTGCTGAAATTTTTTGATTTGTTATTCTTACTTGATAGAATTTTCGGTATTTATTCTACTCTGCTTAACTTTTCTTGAATAACTATCCATTCTATTTTAAAATATGTTTGCAAAGCTAGTCAAAACTGGCTATTTTTAAGCAAAATCAATTCAGTTCTTATTTATTTTTTTGCTGGTCTTTCTTAGATTGTCTCGTTTCGCGGTGCATGAGGCTATTCAAAAGTTATTGATGTGTGCTTAGAGAACAATAAATGCAAAATACCTAACAATAACGAATCCTCAGAAACGAGATTTTTGATGCTGCCAAGATAAATGGATGTTTTCTTTGCCTCTTCAAGAAGGTATTAGTTTAAAAGGGCTTCTTTTTGACCCATTGAAGATGTCGATGGATTAAAATTTATAATACTCAGAAAATTATCAATGCACTAGCTGAGGCTGCCTCTATGCACATTCATTTCTACAGTGAGGTTATGAACTAGGAATGGCAACTCTTTCCGAAAAAGATCGATTTTTAAATCGTTTCAAATCGTAACCTGATGAATCGATTCACAAAAAAATTGAGGTCTAAAAGATCGTTTTCTAAAAAAATCGATTTTTTTTTTCAAGTCTGCATTTACAATGTAAAATAGAAATCCATTTTATGAAAAACAAGAAAAAAACCATAATAAACGATCTCTTATCAGTAAAATCATCGAATTCTACAATTTTACAATTATTTATATTATAAAGTATCAGGTATAAAAGAAGACATTTATTTTCTAAATGCATTTGTTACATTAAAAAGTTTAGAAAATAGATAATATAGCTTATAATTCCCAATGCTTAACATCTAAGCCTTTTAAAAACAACAGTGTCAAGTGTACTGGAATCTAAGCAGTTCCGCTCATCCCTTGCGATGTTGCCGGTAATCGAAAAAAGGCGCTCACAAGGAACGGATGATCTCACGATACTCATATACATCATGGCGATTGAGTGAACGTGATGATAAATAGAGTTTTTTTTTTTTGTTCTTGCCATTAAAGTACAGGATCATACTTCAGGTGCACAAATGCCTGCGATAAATAGTGCTTAAATTCTTCGTTTTTGATGGTTTTTACCAATTTTATGGCTTTTACCAAAACAGAAATAATCAAATGTCGATTTTCTAGGATGAAATATCGATTCACTGAATAGATTAAATGCTACAAATTGATTTAAAAAATCGATTTTTTGATTACTGGATCTCAGACCACCATCCCTATTATCAACAAAGCTGACTCAATGAAACTTTAAGCACTTTTTGATTTTGTAACAATTATATAATAAGATTATACAATTACTTTTATCATAAAAGGTATATTAAATACATACAGGGAGTCTCAGGATTATTTGGATAAAGGAGAGGTTGGGGGCATCACAAGAATTCAGATTTGCATAGCAATCCATGGTCGAAAACGTCACGGGAAAGAAGCATGACAGGTACAAGAAACGAAGACTGAGACCCTCTGAAATATTTATTGTTTAAAGATATTATATGTACAATGGTAAAGGATATGTGAAAGTGTCACAAAAGTTCAAAGTTTCCACCATTGCTAGAGATTGTAACGTTTCCCGCTTTTCAGCTGTGAATCGGCCTTTTTGTGAATATAATCATCACACGTGCATCCTGCACCTGCATCTCGAAAGCTATTGCTTTGTTCGCCTTGGACCTCCCTCGAAACCCCTTGACCCAAGAGGGACCCCTTTCGCCACTAGCAGGATGTAACGAGATGCTAAAAAGGGACGCCGGTCCCTGATCTCTGAAGCGGAGGAAGAGAGAGATGCTTTGAACCTTCGAAGCGAGCGGACGCACAAAAGGGAACTCTCCTCTCACAAACCATTGTTTTGACATCTAATAATCTTTTAATAAGTTTAATAACTTCAATGTATAATCTGTAAATAATAGCTGTGACGCAAATAAACTAAATGTTTACATTAATCAAAAAATCACGCTACCGGTATTTATATCAAACGTCACAAGATATATGATTTACACCGTTGCTCATTGTCAGATTGGCGGACTCGCTCAAATACATTTGGATTTTGTTGGATTTCTACAGCAGCACAGATGATTCTTGCAACCAGATCTATTTCGGAATCCACAGGTGTTACGTACACATCACTTTTCAGTACAACCCAAAAAAAGAAATACATGCTACTTAAATCAGAAGATCGTGGGGACCAGGCAATCGGTCCAAAACACGCTCAATCCATCTGTGACTATACACCTGATTCAAATGTTCACTAAAGAATCTGACATAATGCCCCATCATGAAGAAATAGCATGGAGCCTCTGATACGTTGAGGCACAGGGTCAAATAAACTTGGTAACGATACAATCTGTTTGCTGCTTGTGCATTTCCTTTTGCCAATCCGTAACTCAGGTGCATGTCTGCCAGCTCGGTGTCTGTAAAACGTTCCGTACTCCTTTGAAAGCGATGGGAGTTAAAATGGCTGCAGCAGGTCATTTTTCTTCAACGCTCATGTGAACAACGCTACATAGCCCCGAACGGAGACATTTCCGACCATGGGTTGTTACGCAAATCTGAATCCTTGCGATGTCTCCTGCCTCCCCATATAGTCCAAGAGCCCACGACTGCCAGACCTTCGTTATTTTATAAAAGCTAAAAGTTTCTCTGCGGATGTCACCAACACAGGTAAGGACGATCAGCGAGAATGGAGTTTGGATTGTGGTTACTTGGGCAGGTAACAGGTAGTAAAGGTGCATAAAATAGTACCTCAACTTCCATAAAGTATAAAGCTCAATTTTTTTTTAATATTTTCTTCAGAATAACATTAGAAATCCCGTCATCCATTGCCGGACACTTAGTGTAGTTGCAACCCCCTGCCAGACACCCCTTAACTTAAAAAAAATAATTATACTTTCATTATAGTATAAAAGCTGAATTTTATATATGTTACTTGGGGACCTATAAAAAGATGTTACCTCAAAAGCCGGACAGTACCTGTCCGGATTTTGCAGGTGTGAGTTTAAGGCAACTGTTCAAGCGGGTGTGAGTGAGATAGGGAGTTTAGTCTATTGCGATCGCTTAAGAAATCCAATGAAAAAATAGTTTTATTACGTTTATAAGCATCTTATATAAAGTATAAAATATTATTTTATTATTACTAAGTACAAAAAAAGTATTATTACACGTAAAAACCATGCATTATTTTCGTTGATATTTTCATCGTCACAACTACTCCTGTGAAATATCGTCATTCCACACTGAAAATGAAGATCTGAAAGAATTGATGATTAATCACAATATTTTTAAGCAAAGATGTCTCAATGGTGAACTCGGTAAAACTTCACAATTTTACTTGATTTACATCAATCTTATACTTCATTACTTGGACCTGTCACGGAGCATTCGCACTGGGGATTTTGAACTTTTCATATCAACACATTGCCTAAAATTACAAATGTATTTTTTATATGCTGTGACGGGGCTTTGCGTGATTATATATTTCACAGCCATCCCCCTCGATATGCAGATTAGCTAGTATATATATATATATAGTGGAAGTTTAGTAATCGTAAAGAGAAGGAAAGAAGCTGAGTTGTGCAAAGCAGTGCTGTTACGGTAAGGATCAGAATTTAGACGTGTGATTATAGGACGGGCTTTAGCTATTAAAATAAATTAAGGAAGTTAGGATTCTTAAGATAACTTAAAGTAAAGTTAAGCTATAGGATTTCATGCGCTTATTTATATAGGGTTTTAAGCTATTGTTATATCACTTTAGATTTTCCCTCTATAGTTGGCTTGTCTTAGATTATTATATTTGGTAATAATAAATTGGATTTCTCATGGCTAATTTGGGTCATCAATCTTTACCTCCCACAAATTTAGGTCGAGTAAATGAGGAGATGGCTTCCCCAAGTGGGAGGCCATTACAATGCAATTAACAAAATTATGCCTGGTGGACCGTAAAATATTATGATAATTTGCTGAAAGTTGTAGAAACCCATCCTGACTTAAACGAAGAATTTAAACAAAGTTGCTTTGGTATCAAACATGCCACTAAACCATTTTCTAGACAACCTATTGACCTGGTATTAAAGCAAACTATAAATGCAGACGCTGCTAGAAGTCTTCCAAGTGTTATACACTTAACAAATTCAATTTTGACACGTCATTGGTGGGTTCGTAATCATGATGTTGGCTCTACGATTATAAATCAAGTTTATCTAGAACTAGGACTGCCAACTCATCAAGATGTTTCAACAGACTTAAATCTTCATATTACCCAAAAAAATACCGAACAATTGAGACAATTTATCGCTACCTTCGATCGATTTATTAATCCCTTCTGCTCAGAAGTGCCCAAAGACCAACTGATAAATATTTCCTCTGGAAAATCCACATCGCCACCCGGTAGAGGCATTCCTTCTAAATATTGAAAAAAAAAGGAGATTATCAACGTAAAACAATTTTTTTCCGAATATTTATCAGATATTAACAGATTTGAAAAAGATATGAAGAAAATGTCCATTGACAATTTCTCCAAAAAGATTATGAGAAAAAGAAGAAAGTTCAAGTAGGTGGTAAAATTCAAGAAATTAAAATCCAAAGGATTTATTTGGACGCGTGCTGTGGGGGTATCTCTATAGATTACAATGTAGACATTTCAAGGATTTTGTCTTACCCATTGACCTCAGTACCATTGACCATGTACCATTTGGATGGCACTATTTGTAAGACCGATAAATCTGCTTTGGTGAAATGCCTAGAGAAAGAGGTCCAGCATGAGCAATCACATGAAAGAGATGTTCTAATAATTGATGGTTTTTTTCCTATTACGTACAATTAAAAATGTTCCAAAAACATTTGGAAAAATTTCAAAACAATTGTTGCAGATGGCACTCAATTATAAACATCGAGAATTGATGTAATCTTTGATCAATACTTTACACCAGGGGTATCCATCTTGCGGGCCACTTCGAAAAAACATTATAATCTCGCGGGCCGCAGATAAAAATATATACCTTTACATCATCTTTGGAAAAAAAACATTTATTGGAGTGAAAATTTAAAACAAAATGAATTATTATTATTTTCATTATTTTTCATGTATACAGACATAGATAATATAATAATGTTTATATAATGTAATAATAAAATGATCAAATAATGTTTAAAATATTACAATTACTATTTTCTTGAAAATTACGGAGTTCCTTTTGAATTGATCTTTCGTTACTCGTTGTTGAAATTTGATTGTGCTGTCATTCTCAAACGATTAGTATACGTTGCCTTTTGTCTTTACCGTCCTGAATAATTTTTTGAAACTTTATAAAACATCTGCCTCTTGTTTTTTGGGAATTCCAAACAGATAAGGAGTAGGAGAAATGAAAGTCGTACACACAGAGAATCATGTACCATCCATAGGAAAGGATATGCATAATGCAATTTGGAATTTATTAAAAAAGTAATTTATTATAGCAAAATCAAATGTAACTGTTTGACAAAATATAAATCTATTTTAATCTAAAGGACGTTTCTATTATCAAAAAGGATTTATTTTAAAACAAGAAAAGTTAACAGGCAAATACATTGTAGATTTATATATATATATATATATATAGTAATATAAAATAACAGTGAAGAAGTACTAGAACCTACAGTGCTAAAGCAGGAAGAAATTGGAATTCCCCAGACACAACAAATGTAGATACAAAAAAGTCTTTGGACTAAAGTGGAGACCTATTATGATTTCTAAAGCTGCCACTGAATTAGGCTTAGCAATGCTTTACGGATCCTACTTATCCTATCCTATATATATATAAATTTCCCATAAATAAATTTCGAAATGAAAAACCTTTAAAAACCTGATATTTAAAAATTTTTTAAAAAGAGTCGGTAGTCTGCAACTTACGTACTGGCGGGCCACATGCGGCCCGCGTGTTGGACACCCCTGTTTACGCCATCGATCAAAGATTACGAGCATTCCCAACGGTTAGAATCTGCGCAATTAGAGTACACCATAACTGGGCCTGAGCAAATTCGATCAGGTGACTTCACGAAACAGCTGAAAATTTTAAATTTTAAAGAAGCTCTGGTTGATTTTTTTTTTTATTTCGCATTGGGCTACTGATGAAGTGGTTCCATTTATTCGCAACACAATTATACACATAAATTTCAGAAAATGTCATTCTTTCACTATTAATGAATCCAACAAAGTTGTCTCAAGAGTTGATGAAGAGTTGTCATGCCCACCGCATGAGGAAGCAGATACATAGACAGTATACTATGCATGTTACATCAAGTATCCAGCAGAAATAATAATCAGAAGTATTGATACTGATATTAATGCTTACTGATATTACTGACTATAATGCTTGGTAACATGCACCCTCTTAAAAATGATTCGGTTGTTTGGATGCTTACGGGTACTGGAAATAATTTGAGATATGTGGACCAAACCAAAATACACGCAGAGTTAGGACAGTTAATTTGTCAGAGCTTACCTGGATATCGTGCCATCACAGGATGTGATTTTAATCGTGCATTGTTCAGAAAAGGAAAATTGAAACCTTACAAAACATTTAAAAAAAATCCAGAGTACCAGGAAGCTTCGGTACGAGCGAATCAATTGAAAATGCAGATGAACAACAAAACGTCTTTAATGTTATTCAGAGATTTATATGCAATGTATACAATGCCGGTAATGTAATTGATGTTGATGCCACTCGACTTCAAATTTTCATCGACTTGTATACAATCTCTGATGTAAACGAAGCTTTTACCGAAAGAAGCTGCGAAATTGTGACGCTAGCAATCTACCACCTTGCAAAAGCGAGCTATTGCAGCAGTTTCTGCGAACAAACTATACATGTACCATTTGGAACAATGCTCATCTGAAAAATCCAGCCACATATCAACCAGAAAATAATGGCTGGGCATTCGAAAATGATAAATACCATTTTAAATGGTTTGAACACGGAGAAAAAAGACACTCAAAAATGAACTCGTGTACATTCTCAATTTAAAATGAGTATATTCGTGTCAGATTTGAACGCACGCCTTTCTTGAATTTGATACAGTACATGTACTCAAAACCCCCTAAAAACACTCTCAGAAAAATTAAAAAGATATTCAGGATTACAGAAGCTGTTTTAATATTCTGGCTAGATATTTTAAAAATTGGGGATCAACAGCAAACTTAGTTCTCTTAAATCTACCGAACTATATTTCGTATCTACCACGCTACACGCGGAGGAACACATGAGTATTAAAATGGGTATAGATTCTTTGTTGTTATTTCTGATTTTTTCTTGTTTGTAAATCGAAAAGTACGTGACTTGTTTTTATAATCCAAGTTTAATATGCTGGTATAATTATTAAATACACTCTCTATATGATTGACAGCCAATTTAGCTATGTGATAAATGTTTATTTTATATTGGCAGATTATTTAAAAAAGACTAGTGTTATTAATTTAATGCAATTTACTTGGTTCATTAGTCAATTGTTTGATTTATTCTGATCAAAACTAAACAACTGTAAGCAACATTCTTATAAAACCCATCCTGGGCTTAAGTGTTGAGTAGAGGGGGGGAGGGCTTGGCAAAGTTAATTTTGTAGCAACCAAAATTGGCGATAATTGGCCTAATTTAGCGATTGGTGTTACGAAAAATTACGAAGTGGATTTTTCCAATGAAAATAAATAAATGTTAATGAGGAATAAAAAAATTAGTACAAGTTAACAGTAATGCATTTGCATTAAGTTGTTTGGCGATCAATTCCGGTCGCCAAATCCAAAGGGCCACAATTTTACACTTTAAATCAAAATTGGAAAAACTTCTATCTATGTCATTACACATAGCCAACTAGTAAAACCCCATTTTTGCTTCTGCTTTGAAAGGTGGTCATCCAATAATCATTATGTCAC
>BMAV01008128.1:70445-114982 GCA_019973955.1 Trichonephila inaurata madagascariensis | reverse complement strand
TTAAAAAAAAAAGCATAAAATAGAAAGTATCGTTTTTGAAAAAAAACTGTATTGTTGCGAAATAAATTATCTTTCCACTTACAAAATTGCTGTCGAAGTTATTAAATGCGCAAATAAAATTTTGAGTATTTTATAAAAAATCATAAAAATTAAGCAATGATGTTGTTTTGAACCTGGGTAATATCGGTAGCAATCAAGCGCCCTGACGAACACGCCACGAACTTTGCTGAGGTAAGAGTTAAAAGACCTTTAAAATAAATGGAAGAGATATTCAATTTCACCAAATCTGGTGATTTTCATTTTATTTACAGGCATTTTCTTTTCTAGTGTAACCTTTCATTAAACGTAAAGTGCACAGAGGAAAAGTTACTCATTTGGCACCAAACCATTGGCTATTGTAAAATTGCTTTATTTGTTAAAGTTTTAATTTTTTTGAGGGCTACATTTTTAAATTAATGCCTTCAAACTTCATATGTCGATTGAAAACTACGGTATTTTTTAAACAAAAAATGAAAAAATTACTACATTGTGTGTGTGATTAACTCCCGCAAAGAAGGTAAAAATTAAAAAAAAAAAATGTTTTTTAAAAATCGTAATTTTTAAGTCATTTTTTCAACCTTTGAACAGATTACTGATAATATTGTTCTACACACGGAAAAAAGTTTCATGAGATTATTTTTATAAATAACGAAGTTATTAAGTATTTAATTAAAAATTTTTGCGTATTTTTTAAAAAATCGTAAGAAAAAAGTTTTTGACATTTTATTTTTTAAATGACTGATTCTAAAAGAGAAAAGCATGAACTTTTTTAGTGTAGAATATCATTTCATTAATGCGAAAGAAAATTCAAATGGAATGATTTAGAAATCATTTTTATAAAAACGTATCGATTTCGGCTTATTTTAGAAAAATCGTAAGAAATAAAAATATCAGTATTTTGTAAAATAAATTATACCGTATCGTGGCGAAATAAATAATCTTTCCGATTCTGTAATTATTTTTTTGTTTGAGTCTCATAGAAAAATTAGATCGTGTTTTAAAAACGTAGGGGGGTAAAAGAAAAACATTTTCACCACCCGATTTTTCATTCTGTTTGACGTAAGAAACAACAAGGATTTTAATTAATATCTTTTTAACTAATTGAAATATCGGAATGTAAATGATAAAAACGGATTCCTCAGATGATTCCCGATCTCTTGGTACCTTCGGCGAGTTTCTGCGTCGTGGGGTTCGTGAGAAAATATATCTACATACGTTTGTTTACGTACGAATTTTAATAGTGTAGATATTCATGCAATGCTATGAAACCCCCAGCAAAGAGGACTGTGGTTACGGCTAATTAAAATATAAAGGTTTTACTTTTCTAAATGCAAAATCAATGTTCTGTTAAAGTCTGCTCCCATAGGGTGCCCGCTTGGCAAGCATAAGACTAAGGGTTGGACCCTGGCTGGAGTCCATAGATTTTCTGGATGCGAAAATTGTAGGTACGCATGTCATGCGATTGTGTGACATGTAAAAGATACCTCGAGTATCAATTTGGCTCTGGTACTCTCGGTGAATTTAAATCAAGGCAATATTTAGCATTCGGTGAAAGTGAAAGTTTAAATTGATTAAAATTCAAACGTCACAATTTGGTAACGGAAGCCGCCGCTAGATAGTGTCACCAATGAAACGGCTTCCACTCTTGGGGACTTGCCGTGTCTGCAAAGGCTTAATCGGCAATATGCAGCCCCATTGAAAAAAAAAATGTTCTGTTAGAAGGTGCAGCTTTTATTTCAGAAGTGTTTGATGTAGAATCTGCTGATTTTATTTGTTTCTTCCTTATCTTTTTCATGCAAAATTTAATCTGCAGAATTCCCCCTATTACTTGAATTAGCACAGTCACTTTGATTCATAATCTGTATTTCTTTCTATACTAAATACTTATCAGTATAGATTATGAATTTTTTTAAAAAAAATTACCTTAATTTTCTTTTTAAAAAAATTATATGTTCTTAAATTAATACTTATATTTAAAAAATCTTAAAATGTAGCCAGTGATTAATAAACCAAAAATCAAATCTCTCAATATCGAATTGCTACGAAATATAATATAGTCAGATATAAGCAAATATATAATTTTTGTGGAATTTCTCACATTTTTATATCTTTTTTAATTGTTGATTGTATTGTAAATCGCCGAAAATTTCAGTTCGAATGTCGAGTGAATTTCGAATCGTACGAACAAAGGAGTCGCTTTTAATTAGAATACTATCGTTGTTAAAAGTATATTTATTTTGAGATCTATCGATTCATAATAATTTTTTTATGAAAACATGAAGTTCAAAAACTAAAGTGAGATATTTTACTATTTCGACTTTTACAGAAAAAGAAGAGACAAGTATCGCCATCTGTTGATAAAACTGAAAAACACAAACCATAAAATAAAATTGATAACTTCACGATAAAATTGATAACTTCAAAATTTGTAATAGTATTTTAGGGATTAGTTCGGTGAATAAAAAACAAGGGGATATTAGTATTGTCCTATAAACTTATTTATTCATATGTCTGTACTCATAAATATTTTTGTGCGAAATATAAAATCATATTTGGAAATTTATTGTATTCTAAGAAGGAAACAATAGGCTTATGGTAGCTGAAATAGGTTAAAATACTTTAGATTCAAAATATTATTTAAATATCTCTAAAAAGAAAACTCTGTCAAGCATTGTTCCGTACTTCCTCGTGCTTCATTTGGATCATTTGACATAATTAAATTGAATTTTGATTTTAAAAAAATCAACTGAAGATTTTGATTTGTCTTTTGAGGAATCTACTTTAAAATTCCCACTTAAAATCATTGGCAATTCGTTCAGAAGATCCGATCCGGCTTTGTGAATTTTGGTTGTAATTTAACAATATTAAATTCTATCCATGAATTAATTTAAGCAAAGGGATAGTAAGACAGGTAGTTGATTGGGAAGAGAGAAATCTAGGTCAAAACCTTTAAAAAGAGATTTAATCAGAAGATTTACATTATGTAATCTCTAGCTTATACTAGATCTTTTGTCATCGTAGGACAGTTTTGTACAAATATATCCGATGCTGCTGCAAGGTATGTCTTCTTAATTATATTTTATTTTTTTGTATTTAAATTATTTAATGTAACTTTTCCTTAATACCTGTATACTTAATTTTGTTGTTCTAAATTTTTAATTTTCTTTTTAGACTCAAAGTATATTTAATTAATGTGATTAATAAAACTATTTGTTCATTTCTATTCTAATTCGCTTTCACAAAAGCTAGATCTTTATTCTTAAATTCACTGCAATATTGCTAATGATAATTATACTATTTACCGTATTTTCCTGTATATAATCTGCAGCGGCGTATTATCCGCAAAGCCGTTTTTCGAGTAAAAAAAACATTTTATAGTCCGCAGGGCAGTATAATCCGCGGCAGTTTTTACGGCGAATAATCCAAAATAAAAACTGATGATAATGAGTGTAGGTTAAAATGTAGTAAAGGGGGGTGCACTTGGTGCAGTCCTTTTTTGGAGACTAAAAGTGGTCCCCAAGGTACTTTTTTCGGAATTATTTATTTTAGAATGAATTCGATATCTCACTATGACATTTAGATAAAAATCGCTAAATCCGATGTCCCCCTCCTCCCTACACTTGAGCCATGAGGGATTGTACCGAAAACAAAATTTATTATGAAACGTCTTTTTATATAAATATGTATGATAATATTTTTAACGATAATCTCAATAAAACAAAAAAATTCTTTGCTACTGCCATCTATGTTTTGAGTTGTTAAACAAAACATTGCACGCGGAAAAAATCTTTCTTTCTTTTTTAATTTAGCAAGTTAACAGCAAAAAAATTAAGATCGAGACTGCTTTCCCATTGTCTCTTTCTTTTAAAATCCATTTATTTGTTTCTTCTAGTTCTGGTAAGTGAGGTTTTCCACGACGATCGGCTCTTTTACGTCGATCACAATTTTCGAAGTGGTCTTGTTTTTTCTACACAAACGAATATTCGATTCGCCAACGTTGAAAAACCTTGCATCTTCCCGATTTCGGTAGCCTTCTCTATAGCTTTCAACTTGAAGTTTGCAGTGTAACTTACATGCTTTCGCTTCAACATGATGAAAACTTTTAAAGGACGTAATAGCTCTTGTGAAAAGAAAATTGGAAATGGCGCCAGCGACTAGTAACTGTTTTTTCCTGCCGAAAAACCAAATTTGTTTTTGAATGTAATTGGACAAAAACTAGTTATGGCTGAAATACGTCAGCCGAGTCATGAAAGCGCCATCTATTATTTATTTTATAAAACACAAACGGCATTTTTTTTCAAAACTTTATTGTTATCTTTTCTGATGGAGAATGTTTTTTTTTCAGATAATCAGCGGCGGCGTATAATACGCACAACGAAATTTGAAACTTTTTTAACACATAATCCGCGGATTATAATCAGGAAAATACGGTACTTGGTTCTATAAAAATTTGTCCTTTTTCTACATTTTATTTAATTTTAGTGTAGGATTTCTTCTACCGCGTTTCATGTCGCTTCGGAGTGGCGGGGAAAAGGTCTCTCCTTTTCTTTTTAGGGGTGTGTTTGTCGCGGACGACCTTCTACGAGCAGGATTTCCGATTCAAGACTAACAAAGCCGAGCGAGTTCATTCAAGTTCATGCTTCAGCAAAACGCGCCGATAGAAGTTATCACTTCTAAAAAAAATTAAAACACACCCACTTTAATTTGTTGACTAGAATCATCAACTGTGTATCCAACGGTGCTGCCATCTAGAGAAATAATTTCGACTGTGAAATATGTCTCTTAAACTTGTGACGGGCTCATGCGTCTTTTCTGTAACATAACCTCTGGGTTCTTTGACGTCCAAGATTAATGGCAAATCTTTTCCAACCCAAATCCAAGAAGCGAAATGCGAATAATAAATGCAAATAAGATAGCTTTTAAAAGAACAGAAGTTTCAGTAAACAGTATGGCAATTTAGGGAAAGTTATGTTTGGAAGAGATACGAGTGTGAATTGACGGCCTATCGTAAAGTTACCAAGATATCGAGACATTGTTACAAGGTGCATACCATTGCACTCGCACCCAGGTGTTTATGTATCGTGATAGAATCTTAGTTCGAATTAAGGTAGGACTGATTATTTGATATTAGGACTTGTAATATTATCAGAATTGAAAGTAGGTGGATAATATAATTACTTAGATAAAGTGGTTTAAATTAAGCAATTTGGTTTAACTATCGCTGTGTGTTTGGTTCGTTAGATTCTCACTTATATAAATTTATCTAAATTATTAGAGATTTAAGTTATATTCTTAATAAAGTCATATTAAGAATTTTAAAATGTCTATTCATTTCGAGAATCCCACACCTCTAATTCACGCTGACAATCAAAGATATGGTCACCAAAGAGCGACCCTATCACAAACTATAATTAATTACTTAAATTAAATTAATAAATTTGAAAAGCTGTATTAACATCGAGTGTCATCCACTACAATAGGGGTACTCAACCTTTTTTTCTGCTGGGCCGTATTCATATGTCAGCCATTTCCCGCGGCCCGCATTATTACACGCGGGCCGCATTATTACACGCGGGCCGCAACATGAGGATAAATGGGGGAGGGGAGAAATGTTAAGATCAAGATAACATTGGGAATTTAAAAAGTAAAAAATTGCTCATAAATATATATATATATATATATATATTGTAACTCCTTTGTTTTTTTTTTTTACTTTTTATTATTTTTATTTTTGTCAAACACTAAATTAGAAGCATTTAAGAAACACTCCTTCACAATTTACGTATCAGTAAACGGTTTCATAGGATTACCAATAATATAACAAACTTCTTGGGATGCCTTTGTTATCGCTATGATATTACAACTGACAAAACACTTTGTTGCTGTGGCAAAGATTATTCAAGCAAGCTTGTTTATCATCTCTTGAAAGAGATTTTCGAGGAAAAGTGTCATTGAACGATTTCTGTGTATTGGTATTTTTTTAATACACTTTCATGACTAATCAAACAATTACTGAGTACTTAGTATTGACATTGGGATTGTAATTTTCAAGATTTAAGTTATTTGAATTTGGCAGATTATCAAAAAATTTAATTGCTATTTTTTGAATATATTTTTTTAAAAGGATAAATGTTAATAGCTTTGTAAATATCTCCATTTTTAATGTATCTACATGCCTTAGTTATGTTCCTAATTAAAGCATTTTGGCCATTTTCTCAAAATTTAATGTTTGAATTAGCTGCATAGCCCCACACAGGGCAAGCGTCCGTTAAGATGAGACGCAAAACAGCAGCGTAGAGAAGTACTTGTTGTAAAGATTCATTTGAGAATTCCGGCAAATTAAGGCGTAAATTGAGCGCAAGGCATTCCGGAATTTTTCACGCGCTTATAAGATGTGTTGTTTCCATGATAAATTTTTGTCTAGGAATACTTCTAGGTACTTCGTGCTCTGAGACCAGTGTAGTTGTGTGGAAGAGAGGGTTGGCGGTGTGACCCTGGTTTTCTTCTCCTGGTGAAAAAGTACGGCTATTATTTTATCTACATTAAATTTTTTAATTTTCCTTTTTAAAAAATTTTTAAAGAAGATGTAGGTGAAAAGTTGAGTGCAGGGGGAGATAATGTTGTGATTTTTATAAGTACCCAAAGGGTAGCATTATCATCAGCGTAAAATATTAGAACTGGTTTAAGGGATGAGTAAGTATAAAAATTAATGTTTTATTTGGGGAATAGAAAGGGGCCCCAAAAAGGGGCTACCCGGGGGGCACACCACTTTTGATATTAAAAGAAAAAAAAGTATCATTCACTCTGGGCTTGCGTTCTTCTTCTAACATAACTCCAAAAGTTTTTTTTGGCTTACGATTAATGGAAAAACCCAACCCAATACCAAGAAAGAGAAACAGAACAAATTAAAGGGATATATTTTAAAAAAGGATAAAAAAGTTTGGTGAAAATGGGACAGCAAGCCTAGAGATAATTTAAAGGTTTGGAATTTTTCCCGGAATAAATGTTGGGCGTCCTACGGGTTCTGGAAGAAGGATACGCTCATCGTCATTAATAAGATTAATGAAAAAAGAAGGATTAAAAAAGCCGGGATTCTCACCTAAAAAATTAACATAATGGGAATTTATTTTCCCAACCTAGGAAGGAAGGTGACTCTATAAAGGAAAAATTTTTGTATGGGGAAGTTGGGTTGACAAAGTTAATTAAATAAAAATTTAAAAGATAGAGTAATCTAGTTGTGCGATTTTGACTTGAATATTTCATTTTAAATTTGGGTTGGCTTATTCTCACTTAAAGAAAGTTGTTATTTAAAAATTAAAGTAATTTAAGTTATTCTTAATAAAAGCTGTGTTAAAATTAAAAAATGTCTCATCTTTTTAAGATAATCCCACCCCCCTCTAGCTTACGCGAATCACCCAAAAACATAGTTATCACAGGAGGGTTTTATGTCTAAACTCTTTATTTTGAAGGATCTGTTAACTAAATAAAATTAATGAAATGAATTAATTTTTTTTTGGTGGGAATTTGTAGATGGTCCCGGGCCCAACCCTGCCTTCTGAATGTAAAAAACAGCCTCGGTGTCCTGCCTTTTGAAACCCGGGAAAGAGTTTTTTTCAGTAAGTCTGAGTAGGGGTGGTAGGTAGAAAGATGCCTGATGAAAACATATTGATTTGGATTAATGAAGTTTTTATAAATTAGGTAAAATTATAATCTTTTAAAAAATTACATTTCGGGAATTTTTTCTTAAAATGCTTAAAAAAATTGGTCTGTAACCATCGGGATGATGACTACTTTTCCCGGGGTTTTTTAATGGGAAAAATTATTGCAGTTTTCCAGATATTGGGAAAAAATGTCTGAGAATTAAAATTTTATTAATTAAACATGTTAGTATGAGAAAAATTTTTTAAAGTGGAAAAGATTTTCTCGATAGGATCCGATTCGTGATTAGATAAGAAGACTGAAATATTTCTACTTTAAGCTTTTGTTTTACTATTGCCCAAAATATTTGTCGCTTGAACTAGGAACTGGATGCGTTTTCCCAAAGGCTCGTTTAACTTGGGGGGTTTTTTTCCTCTACGTAACCCCAACGTCTGGCTACAGCCCAAGTGCCCCCCGGTAGTACAAAATCGCTAGTATTTTCTCAATTTTTTTTTTTCTCTTTCGGCACCCGACTTGGATGGCACACGGAAAACAATAGGACATGGATTTTTCCTCTATCCCTCTATCTACGGCTCGAATGGTACTGCCCCCACACCGTGCGAAGAGCTCACCTAAATAAAAAATTTTATTTTCCCGGAGGTTGAGAATTATTTGAATAAAAAGGAGAAACATGGACATGAGGGAAACAGATACTCTCTACCAGCTCGCATGGAACAATTTCCCAGGACTTTTAAAAAGGGAGCAACAACAAGCGGGGGTGTTTTTGACTCCCCTCCCCCTGTCCCAAACGGGCTGTTCTTTTCCCTTATCTCTTCTAAAAATACCCCCATGGTACCCCCCCCATCTTTTTCCCACTAGGAGAAACACTCAACAAAACAAAAAAGATGAGGATGTTTTTTGAATTCCCCCCCCACTAAGAAAAACTGAAAGGGAAAACTGTCCTGGAGCAATCCAGTGATATTTTAAAACCATCAAAATTCACTTCCCCCTAACGTATTTTTCACCCAAACAAGTCTCAGGTCTTCAACCCCCCTGTTGCTAGAAACACAACTCTCACGCCACCAGCAAACCCACCCCCCAAGACAATCAAATAACCCCTCCCCCCTTATGTTTAAAAATTACACAAAAACTATCGAGAACAGGTAGACGCCTTTAAAAAATTTTTTCCTCACCTTAGTTTAAAAAACCACTGGAAATACATAAAATTTTTACTCCAACACAGTTAAAAAAAAGGCCCAAACAGTCCCAAAACCCCTTTAAAGGGGCCCCAGGATTTTTTATTCTTTTTTTTTTCCCCAAAAACGAACCCCCAATTAAGATCGTGATTAAAGGCTACCCTAAAACCACTGCCCCCGAAGATATTAAATTCGACCTAGAACAAGAAGGTTTTACAACCAGAAAAAGTTATTCAACTCATCGGACGCCAACCCAAAAAAACCCCCCCGGTGTCCCCTGGTCACTCTCCCCGTTCAATGAAAACCTCAAAATCTTTGATCTAAAAACCCGCTTGCACACTTAAACATTACCGTAGAGGGTTTTAAGCGGAAAGGGAATCACAAAAGTGCACTTGAAACAATTTCCATCATAACGCCGACAATTTTGCTTTCAAAAACCCGCTGTTTTAACTACGGAAGGAACATCTCACAAAAAGACTGCCCAATAAAAAAGGTTGGAAACGAGATTCTGCATCAACTGCCGGGTTGTACGGTCACATCCCAAACGGGCCCGGCCCCCTTTTCCCAAACCCCAAAGGGTACTGCAAAAATAAATCGCGCGCGAAACAGTTACCCCAAATTTTAAATACAATTTTTCCCGTAAGACCAAATTTCTCTTACGCGCAAATAACTAATTTTAAAAACGCAACAGTTAAAAAAAAAAAGCAACAGATGGCGCCCGGGACCTGAGTCTGCACGACAAACTGGGCCCTTTAAAATTCCCCCCCTTGCAACAAGCCGCGCAAATTAAAATTCCAAAACCCAAAAACCTATTGTAAAACCCAAACTAAGTGGAAATAATAGCCCCCTTTTTAAACTCTTCTTGCCACAACCGTACAATCTTAATTCAATACTTAACGCTATGAATACTGCTCCCCCCTGAAATAACTTTGACCAAAATCTCCGCCAAACCAAATGTATAGCCTAATAGAGGCATCCTGTAACACTATTTGATCAATAAATCCCCAATCGGCCCTCAGTTTTGTTTTTTGGAACGCAAACTGTTTAATTGGGGGAAAAAATTTTAGAGTTAAAAATTTTTTTTTGGGAAACACTCCCCTGATTTAAAATTTTAATTCAAGAACACAAAAGACCAAAAACCCTAACAACAATTTGAAACTACACCTCTTTAAAAAATAAAGACCTACTAAAAACCGATAACAGCAGGACCTTCAGTGGAACTCTTATTCTCATAAAAAAACCCCTTAATCACTACCTCCTCCCCCTTCCCCCCCCCTGCAAAAACCATTGAACTTCAACTTTTGTTCCCTTTTTCCCCCTAGATCATGATCCTATCTCTATTGGGCCAAAGTATTTTTTATTCCACCTAAAAAAATGAAATGTAAATTTACCAATTTTTTGGGGAAAACCTCATTCAAACCAGTAGTAACTTTTGTTTTTTTTCGGAGAAATTTTAATGCCCCACATACTGCCTGGAACTGCAAGACCAATTCATCTAGAGGCGTACGCCTCCCGCCCCTTTTGCATGTTTAAACTTTATTTTTGCCCACCCGGACTCACCCACGAGATTCGGAATTAATTCTTCTTTCCCCCAGACTTTTTCTATTATCAGGGAAATTTTTACTACCCTTTTTACTTTCTCCCTCAACGACTTGTCATCTGATCATAACCCAATTCTTCTTAATTTCACTCTTAAACTTAATAAGGAAACTTTAAATCCCAGAGCCGTTCACCAAAAAAGGCCTAATTTTTTTAAATATCTCAACAGTAACTTTCGTTCTAAACTATCATCCCAATACTATTAATACCCGCAAATGATATTGACCAAAAAACCAGGTTCACCAGGAAACGGTTCGCGCCGCCCTTGCCAAAATCTCCCGACCAATAGGGAAAAGATTCACAAAAAACTACACACCGCCATACATTCACAATCTCATCAACAAAAAAACAATATAAGGAAATTTTTTTCACAGAACATTTGATCCTCACTACAAAAATCTGTGTAATAAAGCTCAAAAAAACGTTAAAAAGAACTGCGTAATTACATTAAAAGATAACTGGACAGGGAAAAGTTTAAAAGAAGAAAATCAGGGGCAAATCTATGGGCGGTACAAAAATTTTTTAAAAAAAACGATCAACCATTCCCGCACTCAACTGCTCTGCAAAGGGATGGCTGTGACTGATGATCAAAAGCAAATATTCCAAACTGATACTATACTAACAAACTTTACTGAAAATACTAGACCGAAAAAAACCATGAAGAAGAGGTTTTTCCTCAATAACACTGTTTAAATCCTTCCTCTCCCCCCCCCACCACCACGGAAATTTTTCCCGTCTGAAATTATTTTTATTTAAAAATCTAACTCTAAAAAAGGCCCGGAAAAGGATTTGTAATAGAATGACCAAAAAATTTCCCCATTAAAGTTATTTATCTTTAAATATTCTCGTTAACAAAATTCTTAAAACTTAATCATTTCCCCCTGCATGGAAAGAAGCCATTATTTTCCCATTTTTTAAAAACCAAAGGGAAAGCTCTAAAAATCCCTTCCCGGTTTAGACCAATTTTTTTTGTCAATATAAAGCAAAACTGAATCAATTATACTTACTAGATTAAAAAATTCATTTTTTACTAACAACTTTTAAATCCAAAAACCCAAAATGGTTTTCTAATAAAATTTTACTCTTCCCCCCTTTGCTTAAACTAACCGAAGCAATTTTCCCATGGTTTTTAAAAAAGCACAGGCTAGTTTTCCTTTTGGGCATCCAAAAAAGCATTCGACCGTGGTGGCTCACCCCGGGTTAACTTACAAACTTCAAGTACAAACCCCCCCTCCCTTATCCACCTCCTCCCCTCCTCAAAAATTTTAATCGTTCTTACCAAGTCCTTAAAAGGGCATCTTTTTTATTTCAAAATATATTCGCAGGGGGGGCCCCGGGGTAGTTTACTCGGACCTCTTCTCTTCCCAAATTTTTACATTAAGTATGGGTTTTTTCTCACTAATATTAATATGTTTTTCAGACGACACGGGCCCTACCCCACAAAGGATCACCCCAGTCAATTTTTCCTCAATAAGCATTTTTAAGCTCTTGAAAACTTTTTTGGGTCTGGGAAAATCATTAACGTAAAATAAATCCGCTGCTGTTCTCTTCACCCAAAAAAGTAAACCCACCACCTCCCAAACCCTGTACAACCAATTATCCCCTGGTCCCCAAAGCACTAAATACCTCGGTATCACTTTTTGATAAAAAAACTCACTTGGAAAAAACACATTCAACCAGGAAAAAATTCCCGGGGAAAAAAATGTTTAAACTATTCCCCAATTGGCCCGGGAAATTTTAAAAATTTTCTAGAACAACAAAGTGCTTCTCTTTACAGCCGTTTTTCGTCCCAAAAATAGCCTATGCTTGCCCAGTGTGGGGATACGCAGCTAAAACTAATAATTAAAATCCTAGATACTCTTCAAAAAATTTAAAACCCTCCGGATGATTGTTAAAAAAAAAATAGGAAAATATGAGAAATGACGACATCCGGAAAGCCCTTTTAAAAAAATAAATTTTAAAACTTATATTCAAAAAAAAGCAAAAAAAAATTTTTCAGTTCCTTGCAATTCACTTTAAACCCAATATGATTAATATCCTTTTAAATACGATACAAATGATACCACTAAAAGACCGAGAAAAAAATTCTTCTGGAAATTTTTATAATTTTTCCCCCTTAATTTTTTGGGTTTTGTGCAATTTTGATTGCACACCATTTAATTTTTTTAACTTTTTTTTAAATTTGTTCTCTTATTTTGTCGTATTCCCCGCATCTGGGCTTGCCCTCCCCCCCCTTTTTTAAATTTCTTTCTGGGGATTTGAGCAGCCAATGAAAGTCACTATCCTCCCAAACCATGTACCAATCAAGGCCCATCTTGGGTCTCAACCAAGTGATCAAAATTTTTTAACATAGGGGCTTTTTTTAACGGTTTGGGTTTACCAATCAGCAACCTTCCCACTCCCCCCGCATGATAACGTCACAGTCGCTCCACATCTACATTTGGAAAGGGATGGATGCTCGCTTCCCCCAGCCATATGCCAGTTACTTTAAACGTAGGATCAATCCTGTTTCGTCTGGGTTGGGAGGAAAAATGAAAGGGGGCGGTGGGTGGGAGAAAGTCTTCTAAAGGTTTTTTGTTATATATCATCAATAAACGTAAATTTTATCATCAGGCCTTTTGTTTTCTATGAAATTATTTTTGTTTTAGAGCAAGTAGATTTGCTTTCTGTTCATCACTATTTTCGATGCCAGAAGAACCATTAAGATTAGGAATGTTAGAGCGTTTTTTGCGAAAAAAATTTTGGCACTGCCACAGGCTGTTGTTGGTTCTGTTAGCTTCTAACCTTTTAGTCCGGGAGTTTTGTGAATGTTTTTTGAGTGCTTTTTAAGTTGTTCTTGTAGTCTATAATAATTTGCTTTATGTATTGGATTTAGAGTTTTATTGTATTTTCTTTTAGCTTTATTTTTGAGATAGATTAAGTCTTGGATGTGATTTGGAGTGAAAGAGTGTTGCTTGTTTTCTATTGGTTTAGAGGCTTGAAGGTGGGCGGAGTGAACGGTGGCAGTGAAAAGAGAAATTTGAGATTCCAGCACATTTGGGTATCGGATGCCCGAGAAGTCAGACAGCCGGATAGAACGATTAAGATTATTACTAAAAGTTGACCAACAGGTGGTAACTGCTCTAGAATTATCACTGTGAATAGGGGCGTGGAGAGAAAATTTTAAAAAGACCGGGTTATGATCGGAGAAAAGCTCCGGAATGGAGTCAATAGTATACGGGAAATGAAAGTTATTAATGATAGCAATGTCGAGGGTGTGTGTTAGAGGAGTTATAGCCGAAACGAGTGGGGGTATCAGGATATGCAATAGTTAAGCCGAGCAGATCAGCGAAGGTTTTTAATTGCTTTCCACGAGTGGAATTAATTGAGCAGTTCCACTCATTGTGTGTAGCGTTAAGATCGCCAAAGATCACACAATTGATGTTGGTCTGAAGGAAATGTTCAAACTCGAGAGTAAAAAGTCTCTCGTCCGAACTATGAGGAACATAAACTGAAATAATGGAGATGGGATTCAAGTTAGGTGGGGTTAGAACTACTTTAGTAGCTTCAATGTGCTGGAGGGTGGGTGTGGGTAAGTTAAAATGAGGAATATTGCGTTTAATAAGAATTAAAGTACCGCCGCGTGCATTTCCGTCCGTGATGCGGTCGTTTCGATAACAGGTGTAGTTAGGTATGCTAATATTGTTTGGGGGTCTCAGATGTGTTTCCTGCATGAAAATTAAATCAGGTCAGTACTTCTCCATAGAAAATTTTAAATTCCATTATTTTGTTTAATATGCCGTTTGCATTCCATGAGCAAAGTTTCAGGCCAATCAAATTGTGATTAATCATCGTCTTTATCAAGGATTGCCTCTATTAGGGCGTATAATTCTTCTTTTTGTTTTATTTTTAGGTTTTTTGGGCTGAGTGGAGAGAGGGGATTATTAAAAGAAAGTGCAGCAACTTGCTGAGTTAAGACAGTTGTAGCTTGTATCGTGTGTTGAAGGGTTTGGAAAATGATAGCCTGTGGAGAATTATCCTCCGGATTAAAATTTTGTATAATTGGGGGTAACAATTATTCGATTGGCCTGGTTTTGCTGATATGTAGCAGGATTTCCTCTTTTAGTGTATTTATTTGTTGGGGCGTTTTTTATTCACTGTGTTTTGTTTGCGGTGGATTGTGAATAAGTGGTGTTTGGACGAATGATACTATCTACTACAGTGGAATAATTGTTGGTTGTAGTTTTGGAACCTTTACTAGGCTTAAGAAAGAGTGGGTATTTGGAATAATTGACCATGTGTCCGTAGACATGGCAGTTAATGTAATATGTTTTTTCGACTCGTTTGATAACGCAGTCGCGTGTCTGGTGTGCCTCTCCGCACTTCAGGCAGCGCGGTGTGATGTGGCAGTTTTCTGCGGTGTGGTGGAATTTGCTGCATGAGTAACATTAGGTTACCCCTTTGCCATCGTAGACTTCAATTCTGATTGTTAAGTAGCAGAGTTTGGTGATGTGGAAAATTTTTAAATTATCTAGATTCCTGGGCAAAGTTACTAAGAAAACTGGAAGTGTCTACTTAGTAATTCTTCCTACGAGTTGGGTGACTTTATCTATAGTGAATCCGAGTTTTATAAGATTGTTTATAATGTCATCAGTGTTGGTATCCTTCGGTAGTCCTTTGATTACAATTTTTATTGGTCTTTGATCTTTTGGTTTTATTACAACGTATTGGTATTTAAGTTGCTCCAAAACGTGGTTTAATGATCTGTATTCTTCAAAAGTGTTTGTGTATTTAATGTATTCTCCGGACTTTTTATGTCGGAGAGTGAGGATAGCGTCAGTTAGAGTTTTTAAGTGTTCCATGAAATGTTTTCCAATTTTCAGCAAGAGCAGTGGTGGGAGTTTATTGGGCGTGGGTTTATTAGTGTCGTCGTTTGGGATTTGTGGATTGTTTTCAATGTTGTTAGAGGTTCCTGCTATATCTATAGTTTCTTTAAGACTTCAAATTTATTTTTGAGGGTTTTTAGGTTAAATTTCGATTTCAAGTAAAGGTTTTTGACAGTTAGTCTCAATTGGGGGAGATGAATTCATCTACGCTTTCTTTCCTTTAATGGGGTTAACTTTAGATAATTCAGGAAATTCTGAAGAATTAAATTTGGTTGGCGAGTTAAAGGGGTTCCATGTATCGGCAGCCAAGTATACAGCGAGGGTAGAGTGTTAAACCCCACCTTTTCAGCTGCGTCAGTTTTCTTTAAAGTATGTCTGTCTCTGGATCAGTTCTTGCATCTCAGGGTCTTCCTCTTCTATGTAGGATGCGAGGGAGTTTAAGGTGTGCGTCACTCCAGTGTGCATAATGGTGAACTTTTGAATGTCAGCATTGCAGAGCAGTAGAAAGTAGCAATGTGAAACTTGTGGGGTGGAGAATCCTGAAGAGGGCAATGATACCGATTGTGCATAGTCTATAATCGTGGCCTGGTCAGTGGGGAGTTCCATGTCGTAATCCGTGAAGACAAAACGGAGAAGAAAAAAAGAGCAGTGGAATGATATAAAAATACAGCGACAGTTTAAAATAGTCATCGCTTAAATTATAGAAATTTTGAAATACGAAAATAGCAATGTTAAAGTAATCTTTCAAAAATGATCGAATTGATTTTATGATCGAATGTCGATCCGATTTAGTCACCTATTGAAAAACCAGATTTTACCAATTTCATTAATTTATTTAGTAAATTTAGTGAAGTTAATTAGTGGTTACTAGGTGACAGCATAAATTTTAATAAGACAAGGATCATTTCAACCTTTCTTTCCATAATAAAGCTAAAGAAGTATAATATTAAACGTTGCACATTCCTCATTTTTTCACAGACTATCTGTCAGGACAATTTAACCAACATTCAACATTTAAATGTCCTTTACTCAGATTTTTAAACTAGGTTTAAGATCGTTTTTTTATTAGTAATACCATAGTGTGACATCTCTCGCGTTCTTCTTCTAACATAACTCCTACGTTCTTTGACGGCCACGATTAATGGCAAAACTTTTCCAACCCAATACCAAGAAGAGAAACAAAGCAAAAATGCAAATAAGATATACTTTAAAAGGATAGAAGGTTTAGTGAGAGAAAATGGCAATCTTAGAGAAAGCTTAGTGCGGAACAGTTCGGAACAAGTGTTTAGACGGCCTACTCACAAGGAAGAAGGAAACGCCCACCTTCGATAATAATATTCATAAGGAAGAGTAATTGTACATGAGTACATCTAACTATTTACAAGAAGCAGAATAGATGAGTCTTCAACCAAGGTAGGAGGGTTACTTTCTAAATGATATTATAATATAGAAAGCTAGATTAGGCAGATAATTAACTATACTTAGGATAAGTGATCTAGTTGTGCGATCTGACTTAAATATTCGGTCTAAATTGTGGTTTATTCTCACTTAAAGTAAGTTGTTCATTAGATATAAGTAATTTAAGTTATTCTTAATAAAAGTTGTATTAAGAATTATAAAATGTCTCATCCTTTAGATAATCCCACTTCTCTAACTTACGCGGATCCAACACGTCATAGCTATCGACAGATGGCTATGTCACAATAGTAGCCAGTGAATTCATTTAGTCACAATGAAAAAAAATGTCATATTACAGTCAAATAGTAACTGATCAGAATTAACCCTAATGAAGATCTTAAAATAAAGTTAAAAAACGGATGACAGCAATTTTGGCTTTAAAAACACATGCCTCTTATTTGACAAGAATATCGTGAGAAAGTTTTTAATTGCTTTTCCTAATGAGAGAGAGTTTCATTGAGTTTGCCAATCTCAAGAACAAAAATAAATAAATAAATAGCGAAAAAAAAAAAACTGGACACTTACTAACAAAAGGAGATTTAGGGTTAAACCTGAATAGATTGATATTAAATTTTGAAAGTTTGTTATTGAAGCGCCAAATTCATTCCTCTCCTTAAAAGCATTTGTTTGTTATTCAGTTATTTAATGTATTAATGTAATTTTAATTTGATTCATTAACATGTGCTTCTTATAAATTTTAAATGCTATTCTTCCCTACAGAGTAAGAAATTTAGTTCTTTTAAAGTAAGTAGTGGTACCAGTTGTCAAAAAGACGTTTAAGTTAATAAATTTTCAAAAGTTCAATATTAAGTAAGCAGGGGTCTACCCGAAACCAAAAAACATGGCAAGGGGTCTATGAGACAAAAAAGTTTGGAAACCTCTGACATAGACTGTTAAGGAGAGACTGAAAAATTAACAATTTCAAAGTTATTTTATAAATTAATTGATTTAAATAGCTAAAACCTCTCGTAAAATACATTTTACCCTTATTGCGGATGATTAATCGATAAAAAAGGAAAAGCAGATGATATAACTTATCATAGCTCCCTCCTATTGCCAACATTAGTAAAAGAGAAAGGCATCTGTTACTGACACAATTAACTTCAAGGTTATCATAATGCCGAAGTAATCAGTAGTCACGGGGTACTTTTTTCTACGCTGTTTTAGCACTTTTTACTTCTGCTATCAAAGTTAATGCGCTTCCACACCACAGGTCCGGGTTCTATTCTCGGGTGGGGCAAAGTCGACTCAGCCTTTCATCCCTAATGCAATGGGTCGATAAATAAGTACCAAGTTGCTCCGGGACTTAAACACTGAGGGTCTCGCTTCAGACTGACCACCTTACCGGAGCATCTGCTTATGCAAGCGCCCAATTGTCTCGTATACTGGGATGGGCACAGTAGATCCTGGCCTACTAGTTGCTAATTTTTCCTGAGTAAGTGTAGCACTTTTTCCTTTGTCCCACGCTTATTTCTTAAAGATTCAAATCTCTCCAATTGAATCTTTCTTATTTACAGGTTAGTTTTCTATTCCAGAAGTCATTGCTTAAAAACGAACACACAGGAAACAAAAAATAATTTTTAATAATCCGAAATGTAAAAAAAAACCCGCTGACAAATAAATACAACGGCTAATCATTTTATGTCTAAAAACAACGAAATGAAGCGTAGACATATCAGTGCACAATAAGCGGTTCAAAACTGATAAAATGCAGTCAGAATCGGTTGAGAGAACTTCGAGGGCTGTATTTCACTCGCATCAAACTACCCTAAAATTTTGATTTTTTTTAAGAAATTGACATATTTTTTTATGATATTTTTTAAAGGCCAACTTATATTAGCTTTATAAAAATACCAAGTTTTTGAAGTTATACTTCTTTTGGGTCGTTAGAGAAACAGGATGAGTGTAAATTTTTACGATGCGTGCACACACCGTCACGGATATGACGCACTCAATCACGGATGCGAAAACGCTTTGTCTAGAAATATACAAAACGGGACAGATCATTCCCGCCATCGAAATTCCCAGAAAAAATATTTCACTTCACTTCCCTGAAGAAGAGGACACCCGGGTTTGAACCGGAGACTTCTCGATCTGCAGTCGAATGCCTTACCACTGGGCTATAAACCCGTGTCAACTAACGTTCGCTTTGCGTTCCTTAGGAACGGATACGAAAATGCTTTGTCTAGAAATATACAGAACGGGATAGATTATTCCCACCTTCGAAATCCTCAAAAAATATTTCACTTCACTTCCTTGAAGAACAGGACACCCGGGTTTGAACAGGGACCTCTCGATCTGCAGTCGTATGCTCTACCACTGAGCTATACCCCCGTGTCTGTGAACCTTTGCTTTGCGCTGATTTGTGATATCACTACTGGTAGGGAAGGTCGTCCTTCGCCTACGGAGCTTCTCTGATGCATTTGCTTGAACACTTTCTGTTATTAAACCAAACACACTTACAGGAAATTTAAAGAAAAATGTAATAAATTAATCTTTAAATTGTGCTTCATGTACATAAAACATAAGAGTAAATATTAGTTTGCCTATTTAAATAACAATTGAAAGTATATCATTATAGATGTATTTACTACGAACGCATTGCGATGAACATAAAACATATTTATATTATATTGTAGCAAATTATAAAAGCTTTTTGTATTCGTATAAATTTTTTTTGAAGTTATACTTCTTTATGGGTGTTTGGGAAATAGGATGAGGGTAAATTTTTACGATGCGTGAGAAGACAGTCACAAGGATGCGCGCGCATACCTTCACGACACCTATGCGCGCGCGCACACCATAGTCTAATACAGTGATTCCCAAAGTGGTCTATATAGACCCCCAGGGGTCTATGATGACCTGCAATGGGTCCATAATTTGGGCGTCCGTGAGGTGTAAATGGGGGCTTACGATGGTGGCTTTCATTAAATCAAACCATGATTTTAATTTTAAAAGAAAATTTAGTCAGGTGGAAACCAGATTTTATCTATTTAATAGATTTATTTAATAATTTTGACGAGGTTGATTTGCAGTTACAAGGCGACAGCATAAATTTTATTAAAACAAGGGCCATGTCCGCAATTTGGGCTTTTAAAAGACATACTTGTTATTTATCACGAATTATGGAATATCGTGAGAGAAAAAAAATTTCAATTACTTTTCCTAGTGAGAAGGAGTGTCAGCGCGTGCGCGTGGCTGCCAATCTCCGAAACAAAAAATGAAAGGGGGGGAATAAGGTATGGACATTACTAACCGAGGAGATTTAGGGTTAAACCTGACATGATTGATTCCAAATGTTGAAAAATTGTTAATGAAGCACCCCCTTTAAAAGCATTTGTTTGTTTCTCAGTTATTTTATATGTATTAATTAAATTTTAAATTAACATGCTTTACATCGGTTAGAAATTTAAATCGACTACGCTCGAAACCGTGATTTTAAAAAAGCGTGTAAATAGATAATTTTCATGATATTTAGTGTCACTTAGTTAGAATACATGTATAAAATTGTTTTAAGGACATTTTGAACACAAAATAATTTGTTTAAATACAATATTTTGGCAAAAAATTAACTTGGAATAACTTATTTTTAAAATGTACGCCTTTTATATATAAAAAAATGCTTCTAAAATAATACTATTTTGTGCTTATATAAAGTAAAAACTTCTCCACAGTCTGAACTATTTTTTTTTTTTAAAAATTCACATTATTTTCAGAGTTACAACCCATTGAAATAATTATCGGCATTTTTTTCGGCATTAAAATTTCTCCCCTCTGTTGTCGTAAAACATGAATAAACCCAAGTCTAACTTAGATATTTCAAAAATTCTAGTTGAGTCTCTGTACAGAAATCTGAGGTATGTACAGACAAAATATTATTATAATAGAAGCATGTTTCACAAAAGGAGAACATTTTGAAAATGGGTCATTCAATGTTCATTTTTTGTCAAAATATTGTACTTGAATAATTTTTTATTGTTATACTATTCTTAAAACAATTTTATATACATTTTTTAATCTAAGTGACACTCAATATCATAAATGTTATCTATTTATACGCTTTTTCAAAATCACGGTTCAGAACGTAGTCGGATACCTTAAAGTAAGTAGCTCTATACCAGAGCTGTAAGAAAAAACAAACATTTAAAATGTTAAATTTTCAAAAATTCAATATTAGATAAGTAGGGGTCTACTCCAAACCAAAAAATATGGCAAGGGGTCTATGAGACAAAAAAGTTTGGGAATTTCTGGTCTAATATTTTAACATGCCACTTTTTTGGTGCTATGGGACTGATATTTGGGGGATCATAATAACTATTGTTATAAACCATATTTGTTGGGACGCATTCCCTCCCCCTCTACAGCTTTTTGGCCAATATCTCGGCACCCGAGCCTCACAGTCCATTCGGACCTGGCTCATTCGATCCCTCTCTATCTGCTCTTCCAGTTATTATAATTTAATGCTCTTAAGACGATTTCTTCTATTGTTTTCGATTGTCTTAAACTTTTTAAATTTGTTTAAATTCACAATATCTTGGCTCTTGTTCGAGACTTGGACTTGAACCAAGTATTCTACTAGTCGTGACCCAGCAAGTCATCTTGTTCATTCCCATTGTGTAGGCATGGGGAGGGCTTAAGCGCTATAATATCATGCTCCCCTGTTAATCCTATGGGGACTGGAAAAAATTTCACCCTCCTTAAGGAATTGAGCTTGGAACTTGATTTTTGGAGGTCCACCATATTTTCGTATTAGCGCAAGCCTTACGTGGAATTGGCCCCCCCCCTACAGGGCTTCCCAGAAATAACTCGAATCCTATGCCACCTTGGTCGACCGCAAGGGCTGGATTCGATTGTTCTTCCGATGAGCATCCTAGATATATTTTTCAGGACCAAAGCCTTATTTCTTTACCCATATTAAACATTCTAAAATTATTTTAGTTATAATTTTTTTTAAAATCTGCATAGCTCCAAAGATTTTTGAGATTCGTTAATGAAACTCGAACCATAAGTTTTCTTCGTTGAGCTCTTTCATCGGTTATAATTCGTGTGTAGATAGTGGACTTAGGGGGGCGTTATCACTAAAATTAGAATCCCCATGCTATTTCTATGGGGTTCGATCTTTTGATGACGTAACGATATTACAGAGATAGAAGGATGAAACTTTGGGATCATCTACTACTCTGTGTATCGTTGGGATGTACGTGACCATTTACGTCACAGTTATTCCCTCCAGAGCGAGTTAGTTTCGTTATCCTTTTCCGAGCTTGTGCCGCCCCATTTGCAACTACAAACTCTTTACCGGTTCTAATGGATTCCTCTTGTGTTTGCTCACAAACAGTCCCAGGTTCGAGTTTCTGGGTACCCTGCTTCTATTTTATTTAATTGTTTTAAATGTTTTAATTATTTTAAAATGACCATAACTCGTGGGCTCTTCAGGCGGATGTCTTAATTTTCTCTGGAACGATTCTTCCCGCTGAGGCATTCAATATGAGGTCTCAGATGTCACATTCGGTTCACTTCATCTCCAGATACAGTCTGTCGAAAATCCCCATGTTATTGGTCCTATTGTCCCTGTGCAGGGGTGTTTAAATTTATTTAAATCGTGATTATCTTAGGTTTGGTTATCCGATAGACTGAAGGTTAGTATCGTTCAACTCTGCTCGTGACTGCCTTTCGTCCTTGGCCCATCTTGCCCTGCTAAAGATTTTTAGAAAGATTTTAAATTTGTTACGCCAAAGAAGTATAACTTCTTACGTGCGTACATAAGTACACACACACTTTTTTTGCTTTTACTATAATACTATATTAAAATGAAATACACAATTTTTTTTTTAAATCCGTTATTTTAAACCAAATTTTTCAATTTTTCTGCAGAATTTCGATAATATTATTCTACAAACGAAAAAATATTTTCTTGCAATTATACTTAAAAATGACGAAGTTTTTAAATGTTTTGTTAAAAATTTAGGTATTTTTTGAAAAATCTTAAAAAGAAAGTTCTAAGCATTTTATATTTTAAATGACTGATTCTAAAAGAGAAAACCTGAACTTTCTTAGTGCAGAATATTGATTCAATAACACGAAAAAAAATTCATACGGAATGATTTAGAAATCATTTTTATGAAAACGCATCAATTTTGACTCATTTTAGAAAAAAATGTAAAAAATAAAAAATACCATTATTTTTTTTTAAAAAAAATTATACCGTATCGTGGCGAAATAAATGCTCCCTCCGTGTAGGTAATTATTTTTTGTCTCGGTTTGATAGAAAGAATAAGATAGTTTTTGATAAAAGGTCGAAAAATCCGAACTTCTTTAAGCTCAATCCGACAAGTTGCTCGGCTGAATAAAAAGTCAACAGGGTTAAAAGGTTTTCAATTAATATCTTTTTAACTAGTTGCGAGATATCGGAAAATAAATCATCAAAACATGCATTGTCATCCAAACTAAACGTGTATACAAACTTTCAGCTCAATCGGCTGAAGAAATCAGCTTCAAAATTGTGTTGCAAGATTCCACCCGAAAAAATTACTTTAATTAATATCTACACCATTAAAATTCGAAGGTAAGCAAACGTATGCGACTATAAGACTAGGTGTATCTTCTCACGAACCGCACAACGCAAAACTCACCGAAGGTACCAAAAAATTCGGAATGATCCAAGGAATCCGTATGGACCATTTATATTACAAAAGTTCAATTAGTTAAAGAGATATTAATTAAAAACCTTAAAACGCATAATTAGTGCCATTTTCCCCCGCCAGGTGGCGAAGTTTCAATTTTCCAACCTTTTTTTTTAACCCAGACGTTTATAAAACACGATCTAATTTTTTTTATGAAACTCAGATAAAAAAATAATTACAGAATCGGAAAGATCATTTACTTCGCCACTATACGGTATAATTTGTTTTACAAAATAATGATATTTTCTATTTTTTACGATTTTTTTTTTCTAAAGTGAGTCAAAATCGATACCTTTTTATGAAAATGATTTCTAAATTGTTCCTATTGCCTTTCCTTTCACGTTAATGAAATGATATTCTACACTAATAAAATTCATGCTTTTCTTTCTTAGAATCAGTCATTTAAAAAATAAAATGTCAAAAAAGTTTTCGCGCGCTTACGATTTTTCAAAAAATACTCAAAATTTTATTTAAATACTTAACAATTTCTTTATTTATAAAAATAATCTCATGAAACACATTTTTTCCGTGTATAGAACGAGATTATCTGTAATCTGTACAAAGTTTGAAAAAATTGCTTAAAAATTACGGTTTAAAAAAAATTGTTTTTCTTTTTTTTCCCTTTTTGTGAGAAATATTTAAGTATTATTTTTGTTAGATTTTTTTGTTTAAAATTATCGTTGTTTGCAATCGATATTTGAAGTTTGAAGGCATTAACTTAAAAATGAAGCCCGAAAAAAGTTTAAAATTTAACAAATAACGCAATGCGAAATTGAATATCTCTTACTTTTATTTTAAAGGTCTTTTATTTCTTTTTTTCCGAAGATTTCGTGGATTGATTGCATAGAGCGCTGGATTAGTAGCTTTTGTACCCGGGTTCGAAACATCATCCTCTAGTTTTTATGATTTTTTTAAAAAAATACTCAAAATTTTATTCGCGCATTTAATAACTTCGGGAGCAATTTTGTAATTGGAACGAAAATGTATTTCGTCACGACACAGTATTTTTTACAAAACAACGATACTTCACATATTTTATGTTTTCTTTCTAAAATGAATCAATATCGATGCGTTTATATGGAAATGATTTTTAAAAAACTCATACTTTGATCTTTTACAGTTAGTGATTTAAAAAATAAAATGTCGAAAACTTTTTTTTACGAATTTTTTTTGTGCAATAATTCATTATTTTTTGTGCCACTAGGTGGCTGCACGTGTCAAGCTGCTTAAGAATCGGTGAATGTTCACTTACTCGAGAGTTCTGATAGCGAGAGCGGAAGGGGAATTTCCATGACAATATGTTATTCATTTAAGAATGTTCGTGCAACGCCTAGGGGAGATAAGCCTGTCTGACAAGGAAAAGAAGCGAAAAAATTTCGAAACAGGGAATTTAAAGTTATACACTCAGGAAAAGCCAGAGCAACGCAGGGCTAAGCGGAGGAGGGGGTGGAAGTCATTTTGAAAAAAGGGTATTAGAAGTGCTCACTTTGTGAAGGAAAGGGAAAATTTATAAAAGTAGAAAAAGCCCGTGCAACGCCGGGCCATGCAGCTAGTCTTTTTAACTAATTGCGATACCGGAATATAAATGGTCAAAACTCTAGAACCATACAAAATGAAAGGTTCGATTCCTGCGACTTTCCTACACGCACAGGAAGCTTTGAACCTCGCTTCTGGCTAGTCAAAAGGTTTTAAATTGGATTTTAATCCTGATAAAACCAGAATCATGGCTATTGAAAAACGAAACGTTTGCTACGATGCATTCCAGCTATATCTCGATGGAACTCCCTTGACTATGGTAAAGCAAATGAAGTATCTTGGGGTTCTTCTCGATACTGAATTTTCTTGGAAGCAGCACTTAAGTTACATATCCGAGAAATGTGACAAATTACAGCGTGGATTAAATCGGATTGCTCGCAACACGTTCGGTATAAATTTCAATGTACATTCGCTCATTTATAAGCAAGGAATAGAACCTTTCATTTTGTATGGTTCTAGAGTTTGGGGAGAGGCACTTAAGGAAACAGAGACGTTCTAACCCTTCAAAAAATCGATTTTTCAATTTTCATCTTTAAAAAAAAGTAGATTTAATGCTGATTCCAAAAATGTATAACATGTATAGGTTTAAAGCTTAATATCCGAGTAATTGCGGTTTTAAAATGTAAGCAACAGCTATCACGCCTGTTGTTTACGTTATCGCACGTCAACTGCCCCGCCCATTTTACAGCTGACCGAAGCATATTTTTATGTAGATTGGTGTTTTATATCACTTAATCTGATTTATTTATTTTATTCTTGTGGTTTGAGAAGGAAAGTTTATACCCAAGCTGTGTGTGCGAATTTTAAACATTTTGCTTTCTCGTGCTTGAGTTACAAACACCTGAGTTACGAATTTCGTATTTTGACTGCTAATTTACTTTTTTTTTTGTTTACAATCCATTTGTTTGCAATTTGCGAGAATTTTAAACATTTAAAATGCCTCGAACAAAAAAGTTTGGGCAAGTCAAACGTCGTTTAATTCGTAAAAACACTTTAGTAAATGCTGAGAGTGAACGAGTTGATGTCAGTGCATCTAAAAAGAAAATTGAGAAGAGTGAAGTACCTTTTAAGGACTATGAAGATAATTTTTCAGTTGAAACTCAAAGCAGGTATGTTATTATTGACTTAAATATGCTCAATGATATTTTCAACAATATTGCAAAATGCAGATATTGTGATAGATCTTTCTGCTTTGATGTTGCAGAAAATAAAAGTAGTCGCAAAGGCCTTGCTACCAGTGTGTCAGCAACTTGCAAGTATTGTGGTTCTGGTCATTCTTCAATGACTTCAAATACCGTGTCAGAAGGATATGAAGTAAATTTGAGGTTTGTTTATGGCATGAGGTGCATTGGAATTGGCAAAAGTGCAGCTCAGATATTTTGTGCACTGATGAACTTACCTCCTCCTCCAGCTAAATTTGAAAGACTGTATACGCCAATTTTTAAAGCGTTGGAAACTGTTTCATCTCGTTCAATGGTTAACAGCGTTATTGAAGCTGTCATTGAAAATGAACACAGTAAGAACATAGCAATTGCTCTTGATGGGACCTGGCAGAAAAGAGGACACTCTTCGAAGAATGGCGTTGTAACTGCAACTTCTCTCGATAATGGAAAAGTTATTGATTTTGAGTGCCTATCAAAATATTGCTTTGAACTGCAAAAATACGAACAAAACCTGTGATTATTGCCAGACTAACTACTATGGATTTAGTGCGGGAATGGAGAGTGAAGGAGCATTGCGGATTTTCAGTCGCTCCTTACCAAATTACAATGTTCGGTATGTTCAGTACCTTGGAGATGGAGATTCGAAGAGGTTCCTAAAAGTTCAAGAATCAAACATATACGGTGATGAATTTCCTGTTGAAAAACTAGAGTGCATCGGCCCCGTCCAAAAAAGGATGGGAGCAAGACAATGAGAGCCCTAAAAAACAATTTAAAATCCACCAAGCTGTCAGACAACAAACCAATATCTGGACGAGGAAGGCTGACTGATGCAGAAATTCTTCTGCTGCAAAAATATTATGGCCTAGCCATAAGAAGAAATGTTGGAAAATCAGTCGCAGATATGTCCAAAGCCATCTGGGCAATATAATTCCATAAACTGTCGACAGATGAAAATCCGCAACATGCTTTGTGCCCTATGGGTGAAGAAAGTTGGTGCGGGTACAATAAAAGCATTGTATCAGGTGAAAAATACACCCACAAACATTCCCTCCCAGAAGCAGTTCTTTTTAAAATTAAAAAATTTTAGAGACTTAACTGCAAAAGAACTGTTATTAAAATGTTTGCATGGCCAAACTCAGAACCCCAACGAAAGCTTTAATAACTGTGTGTGGAATCGTGTGCCGAAAAACACATTTGTGAGCAAAGAACTTTGCAAATGGGTGTTATGGACGCAGTTATATGCTTCAATGAAGGTGCATACGCAAGGACAGAAGTATTAAAAGCATTAAAAATCAATTCAGGCATCAACACTTGTGAAGGCCTTCGCAAAATTGACTACGTCAGAATTTGTGAAGCTGAGATGGCTGTTCTAAAAGCTACCAAAGAAGCCAAAACAATAAAAGGCAAATTAAAAGGAAGCAGGATGCTTTAGAACAGTCAATGCAAGATGAGTACAGTGCTGGAAATTTTTAAATTTCAAATATTAGGTAAGTGCATCATTTTATTTAGTTTTTTTCAATTTTCTCAAAATGTGTTTTTTCAGTTTTTAGGTACATGTGTAGAAAAATCTATTTGTTATATTTTAATGAAACTTGGTATGAGCTTTTGTGTCATGATAATGTATTTAATGCTACTAATTTTATTTCTGAAATGTTAATATTTTTACTTTTATTGCTCAATTTCTAAAAAAAATGCCATTTTTATGAAAATTTCAAAAAGTCAAAATTCAAAATTTTTTTAAAAAAATTCTGTGCAAGGAAATATAAAAAGAACTCTTACATTTAAATAAAGGTAAAATTTTATAACTAAAACAGCATGTTTTGTGGTGTTATATGTTATAAAAGGAATGATACATGTACCTAAAGAGCACCATGTATATCCGAAAACTTTTTTTGGTGTGTACTTTTTCGAATCCTTATATTTCTTAAAATATTTTATATATTTAATAATTTTATATTGTAGTACATTAAGAAAAATATATAGATTGTATGACACAAATATTTTATTTAAGGAGTCTTTCTGTTTTTGAAAATAATGTTCTTTCGAAAAGCCAAATTTTGCTCATTTTGTGTCATCGAGAACGTCCCGGTTCCCTTAAAAGAAAAATAAATTCTAGGTATCTGCGACGCATACAAAGAAGGATATTTTAGCGGGTCATATGTGGTTATCGCACAATAAGTTACGACTCAGTTTACGCTATTTCTGGCTTCCCTCCAATCGACATTACTATTCTTCATAATATTGATTTTAGGGAAAATCTCTCTGCTTCTTCCATCTCTAATTATGATTGTATTATGTCTCCATTTTTTCTCCCTCATCCTTCAGAGAGGAATGCCATCAATATTATCCAATTTACTGACAAGAGCACAGATAATTTCCCTGTTATTTGCTATACTGATGGCAGTAAAATTGATGTAAGAGTTGGTTTCACATTTGTTGTGTTCAGAAGTGAAGTTGAATCCGAGAACTTTCAATTTAGAATTCGTGATGAATGCACAGTTTTTATAGCTGAATTTTTATGTTTAAACTTCGCCGTTAAATGGATCACTGAACAAAATAGTGTCATCTCAGAATATCTCATCTGTACTGACTCTCTTTCCTCCTTGGATTCTCTTAAATGTATCTCTTCATCTAATAACAATCCAAAGAGACCCAAAAGCAACACAAAAGCCTAAAAGATAAAAACATCTCAATAGATTTTGCATTTGTTCGCGGACACATGGGCGTTCTTGGAAATGAGCGAGCCGATTGGTTTGCAAAGACTGCAACCAAGCGCAAAATTGACATTGACGTTAATATTCCTAAATCGTTTTACAAGAAGATCACGAAAGAAAGAATGGTGAAGTCTTGGAACCAAGAATATCTCATTTCTAATAAAGGGAGCATAACAAAAAATTTTTTCCAACCATTAATAAGAGACTGTCATGCCATCATTTTTACACTAACTACAAAATAACCCAATTTCTCATTGGCCATGGTAATTTCAAAAGCTACTTGAACAAATTTAATTTAGTACCGTCCTCTTCCCCGGGGTGATTGTAATATTGGCGGCGGGGAAAAAAATGTAAAACATGTGCTCCCTTCTGTGTTCCAAGTTTGTCAGAAAGGAAAGACCCAAAAGACTGGCTTTAAAGGGGACTTAATAAAAATTGACCCCCAATTTTCACCAACTTTTTTCCCCACCAGAAATGCTTTTAAAATTTCGGGAATTTTTTTGTAAATATTTGTAATTTTTCTTTAACCTCAATTTTTTTTTTTATTTTTGTTTCCCTGAATTTTATTTAATACTTATTTTGAAAAGCCCCATGTGATTTTTTTTTGTGGTGCAGGGGGATTTTTTATTTGGTTTTTAATAAAAAAAAAAAAACCCTGCTTGTCATCCACACTAAAACGTTACCAGGGGGGGCCCCTAGGGCCGGAAAAAAAACCGACCCCCTGCCCGGGGGGCCATTTGGACCAATTTAAAAATGTTTTTTTTGTTACAAAAAATTTGGATGAAATTATCTTCTAAAAAAATTTTATTTAAATTTTTGGGAAACTTAACATAATTATTTTTTTTTTTGGGACTAAATTAAAATTTTTCCCGACCATTGCTAGAAAAATTTTGGGAACAATTAAAAAAAAAATTTGTAAGGGGGCGTTTCCCCAAAACCTATGGATCCAAGTAGAATGCTTATCTTGAAAAAAATCTTCCCCGAACTGATATAGAGCGGATCCCCCGGAAATGGGTCAGATTTCAGTACTTTTTTTGGGAATGGCATGGGGCTTAAATAATCCAGGGAAGAAACTTTTTTTACTGGACTAGGTTTCCCAACCCGGCTATGATCCAGCTGACCCTACTGGGGAAATTTTTACGATTGTTAAAACCCGAAACTTCCTAGACAGAAATTTTCATTACCCCGGTTTTTGGGGTAACCCGTAATAAGAAAAAATATACCCACGAAGAATCGAAAATTTTTTTCAGCTTGTCGGGGGAAAGAGAAAAACCTTGAAACTTTTTGGTCAAATCAGTTCCTGTTTTTTGAACATCGCTTCCTAAAATTAAAAGTTTTTTTTTAAAAAAAAAAGGCATTTCGTAGAGAGGGGGGCCGCTGATAAAAGTTCCGAGATCTTTATTTGTGTGAAATAACGTAGTAAGTATTAATATTTAAAAACTATTTTTTTAAATTTTTTAAAAAAAAAATTTTTGGGGATACTTGTTTTATTATGACCCTATTTAATTGAATTGGTAATTTGAAAAGGGGAATGAACCACCAAACTGTTTGGGGAGATTATTTTTTAAGCAATCTCGCAATTTTTTTTCATTTTTTTTCTTAAAAAATTTCTTGGTGAGAGTCTTATTTTTAATACATATATTTTATTTATATTTATGTAACATTAATACAGCAACCCCATAAACAAAAAACCCGGTTATACAAAAAAAAATCTCTTAAAAAATAATAATTTATTTATTTTTAACGTACGAAATTTTTTCTTAAGCAGCAAAAAAAATTTTAAAAATATTTATATAGTATCTTCGCTGATTAAATTTCAAACTCATTTTAAAAGGAACATTGATTTTTAGATGCAAATTTTTTCGAGATTTTTAACTGTAACTTTTTTTTCTATGTCGTTAACAATTCTTCCTTTAGCCCTTTAAAAAGGGGAAAAATTTCTTTAAAAAAAAATTATATAATTTTTTTAATTTTGGGGAAAAAGTTTTTTCCTGCATGTTATATGATAAAGTTGAAAAAAAAAAAATTAAGGTGGAACAGCAACTGCAAAAAAAAAAAAAAGGTTGACATATTTTTTTTTATTATAAACAAAAATAAATTCTTTTGTATTCGAATTAGTAAAAATTTTTCTTTTCTTAAAGAATTTATTTATTCCTTCGAAATACTTTCTTTTCCTTTTGCAAACTAACTACATTTAAAAATTATTTATCAAAACATTTGGGAAAATTTCCCCATTTGAGTTCAAAAGGTAGAATTTAAAATTTCGGGTCTCCCCCTCCAAAAATTATACTAAATTTGCAGGAGCACGGGATGAATGGACATTTGATGCACTATTTATTATTTTAAACCGTTTTCATTTTTTTAATTGTTTCATGATATACATTTTAATAAAATGTACATACAAAGGGTTTAAAAAAATCTAAAAAATTTAAAAATCAAAAACTAAATCGAAAATTGAAAAAAAAACAGTATAAAATTGTCCTTTTTTTTATGTAATAATTATTGATATTTTTTAAAAAAATAACTTGTTTTAAATTTTCAAAATTTGATGTTTTTGGGGGAAAGGGAAAAAAACCTGGAAATCAAAACATTAATTACTATGTTAGGGTAAAATGTGCCAAAAGGGAATATTTCCTTAGAGGCGTTCGGCAAAATTGCAGTTCTTCAAATTCCTGCTGTTGGGGTTTAAGGTTAAAAAAAATTATGTCTGCAAAAAAGAGTTATTGTTTACCCTTTCAAATTTATAAATATTTCTTAAAAAAAAACCTCGTATTTACATGCAAATTTAACTATTTGATTGGTTTATTTTCCAAAATTTTTATCGTTAAATTTTATTTGATTTAACTTTTTGTAATTTCCAGTTATAAAAGTGTTTAGTATTGTGATTCTGGTATTTCTTTTTGTGATGTTTCTTTATTTTCTTTTGTCCCTTTAAAAATGTCAATTTACTTTTTTATGTTGAACCTTGAAGGGTTGGGAGGCCGAAGGGGTATGTTAAATTATAAAATTTTGGGATATGTTTTTTACCATCTCCTGTAATTTTCTCCCCGCTTCGGACTGGGGTCACTACGGGCTTTCCCGGCACCCAAAAAAATACCCAGCGCCCAGCAAAACCCAAAAAAGGGGAGAAAGAGGAAATAAAATTTGTTGAAGATAGCGAGCTGCTGATTTTTTTATTTTACTCTTAGTAGTTACTTAAAATTAAACAAGTTTCCTTGTGATCTCTACCATAAACAGACTCTAAGGTTAAAAAAAAAATTGGCTCCACTGAATCTTTAAAATTTACCCTTCCGTTTTAAAAATATATAAAAAGCACCAGGTAATTATATTTTTTAAAGACTTAAATAATATACAAAATACAGTAGTGCTTTCTGAAAAAGGTACATCCCCTGTAAATATATATATATTTATAAGTTGTTATAAATAAATTCACATAAATGAGTAGCTATTATAACCGAAATGACTCCCCCGAGTTAAAAAAAAAACTGGGTTATTCTGATTTAAAGAAATTTTTTTTGTATATACGAAATTCCATGGTTATATAGTTAAGAGTAATGGTTTAAAAAAATTTTTATTTTTTAGATTAAATCGAAATAATTTTGTTGACGCGAAATTTTTTCGTAACAGAGTTTCTTTTGGGAACGAAATTGCAAAACCCTTAATTACTTTTTCCCAGAAAAAAAAAAAAATTGTTGTTCATTTGTCTTGTTTATTGAAAATTTTTGGGATTCCTTTTTTCTGAATGATCATTTTAAAATCAATATAACGAAGTGGTTTCAGATTATTATTTTTTTTTTCCTTTTTTCGTACAATAGAAATTTAGTAATACTATCTGGTAATTATTTTCCCCTTATAAATAATTGTTTTATTGCTGATTGAAGTATGGGGAAAAGGGATTTTATTTTTTTCCCAGAATATTTTTGGTTGGGCCGTAAAAAATTGAATTATTTCAATGTTTTCTTTTTTCTTTGATGAAAAGGGAATTAATTTAGTAATATTTTTTTATATTTAAAATTTTTTCCCAAATAAAATTTTTTGGGGTTATTTTTAAAAATGTTATGAAAAAATATTTCAAAAGGGACTTTTTTAAAGGGCTAAATTTTTTGACTGAGACTATTTTTTTGACTGAGAAATAAAAATGTTTTTTTAAAATTTTTTATTTTAAATATTTAGTTTTTTTTTTTTGGGGTATTTTTTGGTTAGTGTTAATTTTAGTGATTATAAATTAATTAAATTTTTAAAAATTATATTAATAATATTAATGGAAAGTATTTTTTTTTAGTGGGGGCTGTATAAGTAGAACATTTATCTTAGATTAAAAAAATGTAAATTCATTTTATATTTTTTTGGGTGCTTTTCAGGGGTTGTATACGTGAGTTTTTTGAAAATATAAATTAAAAAAATTTCCTAATTTTTTAAAACTGGAAAATATACTTTTTCTTTTAAATTCTATTCTCTATATAGTTAAAAATTCAAAATATTTAAGCATTTAAATTTAAAAGCAGAGTTCAAACGAAAGTAAAAAAAAAGGGCTTTTTATTCTTCGTTTTTTTAAAATTTTCGAAAGATTTTAGAAAAAAATTAAACATTTGGGTTTTTTAAATTTAAAAAGGGTTAATTTTGATGAATTCTAATTTTTTTTTATGGGAAAACAAAACACTCTATCTCAATTATTTTTCATATTTTCCCTTTTCTTAATTTTAAAATCAGATATTCTAAAAAAATTTTTGAAAAAATCTGGGGGGGACGTAAAAAATATTTTTCGGGCCCAATACAAAAAAAAAGCAACTCGAAAAAACAAGTCCACGTTAAAAAAAAGCTGGAAGTTTACTAAATTACTTTCAAAGGGCCCAGAAAAAAAAGGGAAAACGATTAAAAATCGGGAAACTGATTTAATTTTTAAAGAAAGGATGTGTTGGTTTAAATAAAAGAACCGATAGTGGCACTGCTCTTATAGGGAAATTCTCCTGACAAAAAACCCAAAGATCACGATACATTTCCAAAATGATATTTAGCTCAAATCCAGGAACCTTTGGGGGCTATTCTTTTCAGACGCCGAAGAAAGTCTTTTTTGGGGAAAAAAAGGACCCCCCAAGCCATTGAAAGAATATAATTTTCCCTCATGGCGGGCCTTGGGGGCGAAGGTTTTTGCCCCATATTTTATGCCAGAATTTTTAAAAAAAAGGTGAAAAGGTTATGGGGTAAATGGTTTTGTTTATTCCCTTAAAAAAAATTTGTATATTGTTTTTACGAAACTTTTTTGGGGGTTGTTGGCCCCCTTTTAAACAGAAGGGTTTAAAAATTGGGGAAACACATCGTTGATACTTTAAAAAAAAACACGAAACATCAAGGCCGTTAAAGCCCAAAGTCTTGGGTTGAATTTAGTCAGCGATTACAATGCCAAAAAAAATTGGGCGACTCGCAAAAGGGTAATTTTGCGGGGACTAAATTTTGGTGGGGAGGTGTTTTAACGCATTGTAGCAACATTAAAAAAAGCTTTCCTTTAAAAATTTTTTAGCCCCCTTTGGGGGGTAAGAGTGATAAATTATAAGATTCCAGTAATGGTAATTTTTTCAAATAAAATTAAAAATACTTTTTTAAATTTGATCCAAAATGGAGGGAAAATTTTCCCAAAAAGTGCTAAAAATCAAAGAAAACTTAATTAAAATTTATTCCTAAAAGGGGGAAAAAATTCAGAATGAATTAATTTTTACTTTTTCATGAAACATTAAACTTCAAATTTTTTATAAAATTAAACAAGCCGGATTATTCGATAACTTTGGAAATTTACCCTGATGCTAGTAAGATCGAGCAAATGACCTTTTGGGTAAGATTTGTAGGTATTGAAAAAATTTTAAATTTTAATGGGTTTAAAGTTAAAATTAAGACGGGGTTTTTAGGTTTCCTTCCAGTTAAATATCGACTGGGGAACTTTTCAAATTTAATGGTTTAGAAAAAAATTTGGGGGTAAAATTTTAGATAATTTCATGGGCAGGCCTATGATAACGGGGCCAACATGAGAGGTGAGAAATAAGGGGGACAATCTGAATTTGGGCTTTTAAAACCACGAAAATCTTTACCATGTAGGTTTGCCATTCTTTAAATTTGGTCAATTTAATTACATGGAAAAAGGCCCTCATTAGAAAACCTGTAATTTTTTTAATATAGTTCAAAAAAATTTTTTTTTTTTCATCATCAACTTTTCGTTTGGGTCATATTATTAAAAAATAAAAGGACATAACTTTTTAAAAACCCTTTAAGGGGGCCCAAATCGTTGGGGGGAAAACCAAATTTGAGGCTATTAAACCCTTAAAAATATCAATTAGGGGGCATTTAAAGGGTGCTCTGTTTAGTATTTATAATAATGGTGAAAAATTTACAACTCTATGGGGTTAGGGGCCCCCGGATTATTAAATTCTGTTAAACAATTTAAGGTTCTTATTTCCATCACTATTTGGTATAAAAAACCTAAATTGCATAAATTGATTAAACAAGTTATTTTCAAAAAAGATTACGATCTACCATCCGCTATGGAACCCGAAATTGTAAGGATTTTTTTAAAGATCTTCGATCGGATGGGGGTTTTTCTGAAATGCCGGGGATGCAAAAAAAACTTTTGGCCAAAATTTATATCCCCCGCTAATTTTAAGGGGGCACCCAACCACGTCCAGAGTTTGGGCGCAAAAATTTTTTAATTTTGATTACGAAGTACGAAATGATCCGGTAGAAGATCCTAAATTAAAATTTTTAAGATAGTTTTATTTTTTTCAATTGACCAAGCAATTAATGCATTGGAGTGCAGATTTTTAAATTTTAAAGGTACCCATAGGGAATTGTTTTCAATTTTTTATAAAAATATATATGATTTTAAAAAAATACCCCCAAAAATTTTTAAAAATAAAAAATTAAAAATTTTTTGGTGATGTTGGGCAAAATGGAGAATCAGTAGATATAAATTTCGCTTCATCTAGCAGAAAGAGAAAAAATGTCAGTTTCAGCATTTTGGGAAAAAAAAAAAAAGCCCAATTGAAGTTTTAAAAATTTTTTTCAGTTTTAGAATTTGCGCCAAATCTTGCCATCGCATTAAGAATTTTACTTTTTTTCCAATAAGAGTAGCAAGCTAGAGAAGAGTTTCTCCCAAAAATTTAAAAAAATTTTTTACGGTTTTTAATGATTTTTTTTTCCCGCTCTTGAATAGGTATTTATTTCAATATGAAATTCATCAAAAAAAAAAAAATGGTATATTCTTTTCAAAATTCAATAGCAAAAAGGGGCCTTAATGATTTCCCGGGGGTCTCTTTTTGCACCCCTCTCCCCTTTCCCGATCTTCCAAGCCAGGGAGACCGCTGTACTTCCGGGGCCCCGTTATCACTCTTCCCAAAACCTCAAGGGGGCGTCGGGGCGAATTTCCCCTTTAAAAATCCCGTCTTTTCTTTTTTTTCGGGCCTCTCGCCCTTTTTATATCATCCCCTTTTTTTCTCCCCCGTCATCCACCCTCTCATCTCTTTGTCGGGCCCCAATCCCTCCCGGCCTGTCACCTTCCCGGGCTCGGCCCCTCTTATTTTCCACCCCAAAAACGGTCCCCGTTTTCCCCCCTTCACTAGTCTAAGAAGCGCCTAGGCTGGGTGCAACTTTGTACATTCTCAGACGCGCCGTCGTCAACGAGTTGTGGGAAAATGAATACACAATGTTAAGGCGCCTCTTTTTGACAGTCCGGTCAGCTGGGAAAAAAGGTGCCGAAACTCGACCACCCAGTTACGAAATTCCTTCCCAGCAATTAGGGAAATGCCTGGCATTTCCGCACTGTCTGTCGGCAAGGGCAAGGGATTTGTTAGAAAATAGGGGATAGAGATCGGCTTCGTCACACGGTCTACAATTCTTCAAGAGAGATTAAATGGTTCAGCTACATTGGCAATCGAACATAAAAATAAGTGATTTGAAGGAATTAATCGGAAAGTTAAAAGTCAGAAAAAAACACTTCTCATTTTTTTGTTATTTGTTTGAATTTTTAATAAATATATATACGTATACTGTTATGTTACTTTTTCTTTGCAAGAACTATTCAAGTTTTATAGGTGTGTATTTACGAACAATTAATATATTTCTTAAAATTTTTTATATGTTGTGGAGAGGGGCGTCATTTTTCATTTTTGTCCGGGGCGGTAAAACTGCTAGAGCCGGCCTTGTGTATACAAAACTTCTGCTCAATCGGTTGAAGACATCAGCTTCAAAATTGTGTTGCAAGATTCCACCCGAACATTTTACATTGCAAGTTAAATAAAAGCTTGTAAAAAAAATACTTCTTACTAGCTCATACTCTTTTTAAAAAATCGAAAATTTTAAATTGAAATAATTTCTGTCGTAAATTATCATTATAAACATATTCCAACAAACACATTTTATGAGTATATTTTTCCAGAACTGATTGAAAAGTGGCAGTATTTACAGTGGCCGGGGAGCGCCATCTATTGCCGAAACGATGCTATTTTCCAAGACAAATTGTCGATAATATATATATACTCAGAAGCATAATTTTTAAAAACTTCATTTTATTAGTAAATTTATAACAATAGAAAATATCTGCCAACTTTATAAAATATCAACAACTTTTTTTTTTTTTTTTGTAGAAAATAGAAAGACAATTTAACGCTAATAAGTATTATATAATATTCAATGAAACAAACGGTAATTTATTTTGTATTAATTTCACTGTTAAATATATTTATTATGTTACTCCTTTAGAGAATTTTTGTTGTACTTTAAGAAAACCAAAACCTCATGACATAGTTTCTTTCGAAATATATTTGACTTTTTTGAATCAGTTTCAACACTCACATTAAACCAGCATTTCTCAAACTGTGTGGCGCCCCTCCCCTAGGGTGTGTGCTAATCCTACGTGGGAGCGAGAGCATTTTGAAAAGTCGAAAATGATTTAAAATAATTATTAATTTACCAAAAGGAAGCAAAATACATTCTGACATGGTAAAAAGTAAAATACACATTCGTATTGAAATACTTATAAATGTATTAGTACTGTACAATGTATATTTGACAGTTAATTTATCAATACTTAATTAAAAATAAGTTTAATAATTCTTAGCAAGTCCCATGGGTATATCATACACGAAATTTAATATTTACTTATCTTGATAATTTGTACGATTTATAATTAAGATCGCATTGGGGCTTTATGGTCAAAGTACATTATTATTGCATTCAATACATTGTTATTGTATGGGGAAAGCTCGATGAAAATTATAACTGAAAATTGAGTCACAAATATTGAAAGTTTAAGCGCTGATTGGCGTGTGAAATGTGTATGGTGGCGCTGCGAGTACCACATAATAGAGAGCATTTCTAAAAGGTGACACACAATAGGGAGATTTTTAAAAAAAATCGAAATCAAAGTGGCTCTGTCAGAAAGATTTCTCAAAGAAAAAAAAGAAAAAAAAATTTAATGTATTATCTGTGTTCTGCATTCCCAGATGGGTTTTGTATTCCTTTAAATGTAGCGTCATATTTAGCTAATTATTTGACAATTATTGTTTTATTTCACTTGGTCCATAAAGGCGAATAACACACACAGCTCCGTATATTCGTCCATCCGATTCTCTCAGCTACTAAATAAAGATCGCTTTTTATTTCTAATTTTTCCATCGTTATTTTTTTAACATCTTCATGCAACATGAATGTTCTTTTCCCCTCACATCGCTATTTGAAGATGGCGATTAATTCCAGAATTTAAGTTTTTTATCAATTTTTATAATCATTAAGAAATAAATTTATGATGATACATATTGAAGAATAATCTACCGAACAGTTAAATTTTTATTTTACACTCTTAAAACTTATTTTCGTTCCTTTAATAATCTTCAAGGTTTAAAAGTTAGTTGGTACTTTTCAGTTAGCCGGGTTCGAGCGAAAAATCGCCAAATAATGTAGAATTCCGCCAAATTTCTTACAACCAAAAGGGGAATATTCGTTTGGGGCCATGTTCTCTGTTTTCTCTGAATTCATTCAAAACAAAACACGTTTTTCTTTCTTTCTTACATTTTAATTTTTGTTTTAGAAATGATGAAAATTTCCTCCCTGAATTTATGTGGAGACGAGGAGTAAGCGATTCATTTAAGCAAATTTTCAAGGACATCACCGTATTATGGAAAAACCAATAATTATAAACATTCTTTTTGGGATAAAACCGTTTGTTTGTTTATAGTTAAACTTGTTTTGCTTACTATTAATTAATATTTGTTTATAGTTGACTGTTTTACATTTTTATTCCGTTGATTGTTTTGTCAGAGTTTCGTTCACAATTGGCGACATTTACCCCCGCGGCAAACGGAAAAGTACCAGTTATTTTTATGATACATGATTTTGCACAAAAATTATATAGACAAGAAATATTGCTCAAAAGCTCAATAAGATAAGAGGACGATATATGAAAAAAAATTATCACAAAGTTCTTTCGCCTTAATTCGGGATTTTAGTGAATTTTTTCCTCACCAAACAGCAAACGCTTTCTGTTCTAGATACATAATGGAATACGAAAGTTGGTGGATGGTAATAAAGTAATGAAAAAAGAGTTTAATTATTTTTTATTTTAGTTGTTCCATAAGAATCTCTAATGATTGAGGATTACTCTAAATATTTACATGCTACAATTTTAAATTTAAAAAAAATTTGAATTTTGAAAATACTTTAGATATTTTAATAACACATTTATCACTAAACCTCCTATAGTCATGAAAAACACCTCTAGCATGGAAATTCCACAAAAGCCATTTCCTCTAGCAGACTATCAGATACGGAAATAAGGGTTCCTAGAAACCCAGATGCCCTCAGAACTCTCTTTCCGTAGATTTCCATAGATCACTAGATCTCGAAATGTCTTGGAGGAATGGAACTGTTAATAAATCAGCTCTTAGTAAACTGATAGTTTTCGAAATGCATGAGCATCATCTCATGTTCGAAGGGACAGTTTCTTCGACAGGTCACTCTCATCACCTAAATACCAGAGACTATCGTGAAGATTAAGTGTCATCAATTGTACTAGGACTGTTGCTAAGGGAAAGAAGATTTAGCAAAACCACTCTCATCAGTCAGTTATCAAATACCCCTAAACTGAGCCACAATCCTACACACACACATATATATATATATATATATAAATAGTAACAAACAAAAATAATAGTCCGACAGCATATATAGAAAGGAAAATTGTTCGTTGTGTCCCTGTAGCGAAATGGATAGCGCGTTGGACTTCTAATCCAAAGGTGGTGGGTTTGTATCCCCCCCTCCCCCAGAATAGCCTAATTTCTGAGAATGTGATTTCTTTTTACTATACTATTTTATTGGAATAATTAAATTTATTGAATTAATAAATAATAACAAACAAAAGTATTCCAACACCTTATGTAGAAAGGAAAATGGCAAGGAAAATCCCTTTCTATTTTGTCACGTAATAGTGATTCTGTCACATGTATATACATATTTATATTAACTGTAACTATTAATGAAAAGTAACTGAAATAAAGTATTTCCTTGTTGACCCAAGTAGGAATTGACTTAAAATTTTTGTATATTACTTGCTATGTACAAAAGTGGTGTTTTTTTCTCATTTAAAAAAATTTCCATCTGAAAAATATGAAAAATTCATCGCGACATATTCATTGATGGCTGTTACTACTTAATTCTTCACGTCATCCTCTTTGAAATGTACCGCTTGTTTAATGTTTTTAAGCGAGCTTGAGTAACTGCGCTGTTTTAAATACTCGTATGTCTTGTTTTAAAATAAAACTATACTCGAAATTTTTTATCGGTACATTTCTTACGTTACTGTTTCACGTGTTCAGAAAAAATAGCGATTTTTGAAGTGATAACTTCTTCAGGCGCGTTTTGCTGGAGATAAAATTTGAATGGTGTGTTTTAAAAAGCCAAACATTGTTTCGTTCGGGTTTGTAATGCTAGTAACAATGGTAACAATACTACTGAATGGTAATAATACAACTCTTAAAAATACTTCTGAATCATTTGGGTTTAATGAGTCATGTACCGGAGAAATTCCTGCAGCGAAATGTACAGCAGAAAATGGACAAATAATTCTAATGGTTACTATTTATATTTCCCCAAATCAAAGTGTAGAGAAAATTATTGAATTCATTCACAAAAATTTAGTTGCCTACATTGTGTGAAACCGGATCAACTATTCTGAACAAATTGCCAATTGATTTTAATGTAGATTTTTCAAAAGACAAATCAAAGAATTAAGTAGATTTTTTAAAATCAAAATTCAGTTTAATTACGTCAAATGATCCAAATGAAAGCATGACAAAGTACGGAACAACGCTTTATGGAGTTTTTTTTAGATATTTAAATGATTTTGAATCTAAAGTATTTATAGCCTATTTCAGCTACCATAAACCTATTTTTTCCTTCTAAGAATATAATTGATTCACAAATATGATTGTATATTTCACAGAAAATATTACTTTATGAGTACAGACATATAAATAAATACTTTTATATGACAATACTAATATACCCTTGTTTTTTATGCACCTAACTCAGCGTTTCTCAAACTGGGGGGCGTAATAACTATACGAGGGGGGGGGCGAGCATATCGAAAAATCAAAAAAAAAAGTTTTAAAAAATTAAAAATTACTGAAAAGAAGCAAAACAAAAAAAATTCTAATATAATAAAAAAAAAAATACACTGTTACTTTGATATAATTTACTTATAAATGCACCAGTACTACATAATGTATTTAATATAATTAATTTTTCAGTACTAAGTTAAGAACAATATTAATAATTACTAGTAACTCCCATGGGCTTGTCATTTTCAAAATTATATACAAATTTAATACTTATCTTATTAATTTATACGCTTTATAATTAAAATCGTATTGTAGCTTTAGTGTCAAAGTATAGTATTATTGAATTCAGTACATTGTTATTATATGGAGGGGGGCGCGATGAAATTATGATTGAAAATTGGGTCGAAAACGTTGAAAGTTTTTGAGAAGCACTGACTTAACTAATCCCTGAAATAACATTACAAAAGTTGAAGTTTTCACTTCTATCGTGTGGTCATAAGAACACACACACCTTTTTTTTTTTTTAAACAATATAATTTCCGTATGTTTCTACGTTGATAATAGTTTTTATATAAACAGTTTTTTCTATCCACGTTTCTTTATGCAAAATGGAAAAGTAAAATTCCTTGAAGGGAGAAGAGCCTCCTCTCACAAATTTCGAAGTGAAAGTTGGGCTAAAGGAACCTCTCGTAGTTTTGAGATGATATATAGTTTTAAATCCAAATTAAACCTGGAAGTATATTTTTTCAATTCCTATTATTAGTTCACACTCTCCCTATAAATATTTATTTATCTTGTTCAAATTTTCAATCGTTAATAAAATACTTTTTATTCATTCTCTCAAGTTTAAATACATGTTTTTGCAGTGGATGACACTTGATTAATATTTTTTCGAATATTAATTCATTAATTTAATGCATTAATTATAGTTTAAGAGATATATTTCAGTCGATATTACTCCTCTAGATGGCAGCACTATTGGATAAAACAGCTTTGTTATATTTGTGATGAAAATTAAACTGTGAACATGAGCTTAACCTTGTAGCCTAATGGTTACATACATGTGTCACGTCCTCTCATCTCTTGACTAAATTTCAAAATAACGAAATTAGCCGCCAACAGCCCTCGTGCAGCTTTATTAAGACGATGATAATAGTACCCGTTCAGATGTGGCGACACCTTTCTTTTGCCACTTTGTGTATGGATAAATTTGCATATAGATGGCGTTATCATTCATCTACCACCTTGTCTGAAGGTTCAACCATATAGGTGGCGCTACCATTAATTTACAACCTTTTTTAAAGAATCATGTATATAGATAATGCTACTGTTCACATAAAAGGAACTTGCATACGACTACCAATTTATAAAGAACTACCACTACATATATTAATAATGAATTTTATATATGTTATCGTTGGTAAGTAATATTAGAAAAAAAATGTTCTTCTTTTAATTAAAATGGAATGATTGAAAAGTCATTTAAAGTCTTTAAACGAAATTATTCTGTGCTAGGATAGCCATTCGTAAGGTATCCGACTACTTGCGACAATTTTTTTTTTTAAAAAAATGGAGAGTGTTTTGTGGTTATTAGATTCATTTAGTTTGTACAAATAGTGCATGAACAAATTCTCAAGTTTGATGTATTACTTTACTATTTCTTTTTGAAATGACCTTCAGGATAAGACATATTTTAATTTTTACAATGCCTAGAGCAATAAATCGTAGTTATTATATGCAACAGCTTAAAAAGCATTGATTATATTCACATAAAGAACTGTGAATTTTGTAAAAAAACAGTGGTTGATAAATCTGACGGTTATAACATTTCTACTGCTATACAGAACATACACAAAAAATTTCAGCACATCATTTAAAAACTTTTTTGAACAATTGCTGTCCCCGTTTGAGATCTTCGGGAAAAAAAAACACATTTCGAGAAAAACGCATTTTAAAGTTTGACATCTTGTGTAAAGTTATGGCATTTGCTTTTACCAAGACACTAGTAGTTTTTGTTCTTGTGAATGGAAAATAAAAAAAAAAGGTGTATGTGTGTACTTATGTACGCACGTAAGAAGTTATACTTCTTTGGCGTAACAAGTTTAAAATCTTTCTAAAAATCTTTAGCAGGGCAAGCTGGGCCAAGGTCGAAAGGTAGTCACGAGCAGAGTTGAACGATACTAACCTTCAGTCTATCGGATAACCAAACCTAAGATAATCACGATTTAAATAAATTTAAACACCCCTGCACAGGGACAATAGGACCAATAACATGGGGATTTTCGACAGACTGTATCTGGAGATGAAGTGAACCGAATGTGACACCTGAGACCTCATATTGAATGCCTCAGCGGGAAGAATCGTTCCTGAGAAAATTAAGACATCCGCCTGAACAGCCCACGAGTTATGGTCATTTTAAAATAATTAAAATATTTAAAACAATTAAATAAAATAGAAGCAGGGTACCCAGAAACTCGAACCTGGGACTGTTTGTGAGCAAACACAAGAGGAATCCATTAGAACCGGTAAAGAGTTTGTAGTTGCAAATGGGGCGGCACAAGCTCGGAAAAGGATAACGAAACTAACTCGCTCTGGAGGGGAATAACTGTGACGTAAATGGTCACGTACATCCCAACGATACACAGAGTAGTAGATGATCCCAAAGTTTCATCCTTCTATCTCTGTAATATCGTTACGTCATCAAAAGATCGAACCCCATAGGAATAGCATGGGGATTCTAATTTTAGTGATAACGCCCCCCTAAGTCCACTATCTACATACGAATTATAACAGATGAAACAGCTCAACGAGGAGAACCTGTGGTTCGAGTTTCATTAACGAATCTCAAAAATCTTTGGAGCTATGCGGATTTAAAAAAAATTATAACTAAAATAATTTTAGAATGTTAAATATGGGTAAAGCAATGGGGCTATGGTCCTGAAAAAATATATCTAGGATGCTCATCGGAAGAACAATCGAATCCAGCCGGTGCGGTCGACCAAGGTGGCATAAGATTCGAGTTATTTCTGGGGAAGCCCTGTAGGGGGGGA